>QFET01001236.1:0-14164 GCA_003316355.1 Tuber calosporum | reverse complement strand
TGGATTTTTTAAGGGAGGGGGGAGGGAAGCCGAAGGTCCGAGGGGACCTGGGAGGGAGGTGTGGAAGGTGGAGTTGATATTGTTGATCCTCTACCATATACCATAGGGGATCTACTCGGGCCTGGGGGCTAAGGGGTTGGAGGACTTGCGAATGGCGAGGGAGACTTCCTGTTTCTGAAATGGCAGGAAATGGCAGGAAATCCACAAAAGGTCACAGGATAAACGACGAGGGGAGGGGGTCTTTAGGAGGGAAAAAATAATCACAAATAGAGCTGTTGACTTCGATGGGTGTCGGGGTGTTGTGTAAGGAGGGGAACAAGTCAGGGGGGCGTTGACTAGTGATCTGGCGAGCAGTCCATACTGACTTGAAGTCCAATGAGGGAAGGAAAATATTCCAGTGTGATGCCTTGGCCTTTTTTATCGCCTTGAAGTATGCAAGGCCGGAGGAACAGGAACTGTCTGAGAGAGTGGTGGAGGGGGATATGGGTGATATTCTTGCCTCTCTGTTAAAACCTTGGGGGAGCTATGATAACTCAGCTATCCACTATGGTCTTTACCTGAAGCAATAGAGCTTCTTTGACGTGTATAAGGCTAGGAGGGAAGTGATTGTGCCCTGGTGGAGGTCAAACCAGGCGCTAAGTGAGGCGACGGTCGGGAGCAGGGGGGGTGATGGGACTGATAGATCCCTGATAAGGGGAGAGAGAGTTTGCCAATCAGTTTTGATCCAGTTGGGGGTGGGGTCAGGCTGGAGTAGATAGGGTGTGGAGAGCGTGATTGTAGTTGGGACATGGTCAGAACGAGTCAATGGGAGGGTGACACCCCATGAACCACCAAAAGGGTAAAGGGAGGAATTTGCTAAGGCAAGGTCTAAGACTCCAGGTCTAGATGTGCCATCGAAGGGGAACCTAGTGAATACACCTGGTGGTTCTAAAAGTGAGTAGCCCTACTGCGAGGCCAGGTCAAAATATGGGCAAAAAAGGTTAAATTCAGTATCAGAAAGGACCGGTAGAGGGTCGGAAAGAGGATGATGGAGGTTCAGATCCCCACCAGTAGGGTGGTCAAATCATGTTCACTAAACAAGGACAGTGGTGTAATTGTGCGGAGGTGGGATGAGTGCCCAGTAGTGCAGTATGCAATGTAGACACGAAAGACCCGATGAGCTGAATTAACCAGGACTGAGCTGGAGTGAATATCAATTGCCATAAAGTCTAGCCAGTCGAAAAAACTGTTAGCAGCTCAAAAACTTGCATGGTATCAAGGAGAGCATAAACGGCAACCCTTGGTTTGGTACCATTAGCAGTATGTAGGGAAACAGTTTTATAGGAGGAAAATATTAGGCTCTGCCCCTTACAGACTAGAGGATCCTGCAGGGCGACCAAGTGTGGAGGGGTGGGCATAGCCTTAAGGCTATTGAATAAGGAAAGAAACACATTCCAGCTTCCAAGGCAGTTGTGCTAAATGAGGGTAAGGGTAGTGCCTGGTGTCAGCTTCATCGAAGGAGGGTCTACTGCGAGACTCATTGGCGGGGGAAGAAGGATGGGCCATGCAGGAGCGTAGAACTGGAGAGCCAGGTGGGCACTGGTCTAGCAGATTTGGGGCAAGGGTCAGCAGGGGCGCCAGTTGGTGGGACTGGCTGTCGGGGTGAGGTAAGATCCATGGCGGCAATGGTAGGGGAGGAAGTTCTGGTTGGGTAGGGTAGGGTAGGGTAGGTCCATCTTAGTTCATGGCGTCATTAGGAGCTTGCGTATCCTCGGGCCCAGAGGGGGGGTCATCATCGTTGGGTGGGAGGTGGCAGGATGGGCAAGAACGGTCTATGGCAGGGTGAGCACCTTCACAACTATAAGACATGAGGGGGGAGGCGGGACAACACCCAGCAACAGACTTGGTGTTCCGCACATGGGGTATGTGGCAATGGGGCAGCGGAGTGCTACACTTGTGTGTGCCAGAGCAGACAGGGGGCAGGTGGGAGTGGTGGCTTTGCACATGGGGGAGGGGTAGCTATAAAGCCACCACTTCCGGCATTGCATAAAGTTCCCTGAGGAGTGGGCCTTTTTGACTTTGCCCGTACGGGAGAAGAGACAGATAGTGGAGCCAAGCCTATTGACGTCATCAGGGGCCACTGGGACTACTACAGACGTCGTGATCTTCATGGCTCGAATGTCAGAGTTGGTTTGGAGAAGCGTTTTGAGTAGAGGACAACGTCAGTTGCATTGCGGACTTACTCAGAGAGGGCAGGGAAGAGGTCACTTAGTCCTCAAGGAGGTAGGCTATGGGTAGGCTTGGATGGCCAATTGAACCTCATTTGGTGTGGGGTGGAAGGGGTGGTAAGGGTTGTTTCCATCTGGGAAAGCTTGGTTAAGATTGTTAGTCATTGCTGCATAGTAGGGGGAATAAGCAGTGGAGGGGGTATGTGGGTCACTGCCCAGGAGGGTGAGTAATCCTTTATGATTGACACAAGCGGAGGGGGAGTGGAGCAAAGGGCAGTTGGCCTGCCTCAGGAAGGCAGCCATCAGGTCAGGGGCAGTAGCTGACATCCAGTCAGCTTCTGCATGAGGTGCAGGTGATGTGAGTAGGTGGAGGACTCTGCGCTCAGGGCAGGGTAACCGTGCCAGTCCTCAAGACCGAGGGCTGCTGTCAATGGATGCTGTGACTTGTTCCAGTGTGGCGGGCTTCTTAACTTTGCTTTTCGTTCCTAGTGCAAAGTACGGTCTGCTGCTTCTGCAGCATACAACTTATTAGCCTGGCAGGACTAGGTGCGGGCGGGTTGGTTGTTGAATGATGTGCTAGGGGAGCTAAAGTCAGTTAGGTAGTGGGATTTACCAGCCCTGGTTTTGGGCTTCCTAAGAGCCCAAGTAGCAGACGGCATATTTGGAGGGGTTGCCCTACCACTGTTATTCAAGTGTGTCATAGCAGGGGAGGTCAGGGGAAGGGGCACGATTTGCCTCTTTTGCAGGTTGAGGTTCAGGGTTGGGGAGAGACCTAGGTCGGGCCCGAGGGGGGCGGGGAGTGACTGTGAGAGGAGAGGAAGGCTGTCGGGCAGTGGGTATGGCCGTGACGCGAAGGGAGAGGTCTCTGACTGTGGCCTCCATGGCTGCAATAGTGGGAGGGGATGTAGTAGAGGAAGAGGATGGGGCAGAGATGGTCGAGGAGATCTCATCTACGCAGGTAGTCAGTGTGGCAAGTCGGCTAACTACCACATTGATTCAGGATAGGGCAGTGCAGAGGGGTGGAATGATGGTGGCCTCCCCATCATAAAGGTTGTAGAGAAAGGTATTGTCAAATGCAGGGAAGGATTCATGCGATAGGCTAAACTGGTTGTCCATAGTGTCCAGGAGGTACTGAGTTGCGGTCAAGGTGGTCTGGGAGGGGTCCAGGGGTGCTGGCACGAGAGGAGTGGGCTGAGTAGCGGGCTGTTCAATGCTGGGTTCGCAAGCCTGCCCTGGAGGGGCCAGTGGAGGCTGTAGCCATCACTGTTACACAGCGAGCGGGGCTGTGTCGCTAAATAGTAAAGATTAAGCGTGGGGCAAGATTTGGTGTCTCATGGAAATTGCCGCATAAAAAGGGAAGTTTTGATCCGCTAAAAAGAACAATAGTTTCGAGCGTGAGGATAATTGGGTGCGTAGAGTGTCTTCCTTGAGTATGGGGGACAGCTAGCCATTCATACAACTCTCCAGGTACTTATATTAGTCATAGATATAAAGTATCTTTAGAAAGATAGGCCATGATTATAGAGAGTGGAAATCCCGTTTGATCCTGAAGATGTAGGCCTCGCTCGTTCAAATGATCCCTCGATTTATCTATTTTTCCGCGGGTGTCTTGCATTCCACCTGCAGATAGCCTTTGATCTATTTACCATATGAACTAAATTAAATTTGATGAAGCTCATTTGCCAACCTCTTACATAATACCTGATGAACAGTCTGGATGTCAGTCATTCTTCCATATATGCACTCAGGTGCATATAAATATGGATTATCAACAGTCTTAATCTTCCTTATATAGAGTCTCGAACTTTCACCGATGCTGAGCAGCTCTGCTATATACACTTCTTCTGCCAGCATAGGTTGTAGTCAAATTGTAATCTCCCAGCTATATATACTATCACACTATATAATTTGTACCATTTTCTATATGGGTGAGAAAGAACGACCAAGTTCCTTACCGAGTGGTGTGAATATAGCACAACCAGGGAGTAGCTAGTATGGAGAAGCTGTTGGCCCTTACTGGAAGGTGGATGAGATTATAGCGTGATAAATCTGAAATCAAAGCCTATAGTACATAGTACGCAGTGCCCGCAATGAACCAAGGGGGCTATGGCAGGATTGGAAAATACTTGATTTCTTGTTAGTTGTATCCTTGAAGAATATTAATTTCAAAACCCACAATAATGATAGTAGAGAATGTATCGATCAGAGAGAGGGAATCTGCAGAATTGGTTGAGGCAGAATCTGAAGACCAAAAGTGTTGGAAGTTGGGATCTGGCTGTAGTGGCTGCAGTTACCTATTGAGAACAGGTACAAACAGAAGCTTCAGCGTCTGCAAGAGAAGTGGTGTCAGCCATACCAGGAAGGTTGTCAGGTACAAGGAGGCTCTATCCATCAACGTAGGGTGAAGGAAGTCAACACAGGTGGATACCTCATTTATACCAGAGAAGGTGGTAGAGAGCAGGGGGATAAGGTAGGAATCCTAATCAGACCACTTGTGTAGAAAGTATGGATTGGCAAATAACTGGAAACAGTGCTGCAGAGGGAAGCTGGTCTACAGTCTCAGTGAGAAGAGTGCTAATAGATTGCAGGTATTCAGGGAGATGTCTACCAGTACTGGTAAGAAAGGAGTAACTGTAGTTCTAGGAGTAGGAGACTGTGCACTACAGGGTTTATCATGTAGACCAGACGGATCAAATCAAAGTGGTGCCCTCCATGTTGTATAAGGAGGTGGGATTGCTCAGAGAGGTAAGCACTTGAAGAAGGAAGATTTAGCAAAGGGGCAAAATTTGTCTATCACCAAATTAACCAAACAAAAGCTAAGTTTGGATAAGTTATCAAGGGTAAGAATTTCAAACTGAAGGAAAGTGGAAGATGCAGATAGTGCCTGAACTAGAGAGCAGGCGATCACTATTTATAGCCTTTTCAGGCTAATTACGTAAGTTATATTGATGATAGTATTACTGCAATATTCTCCCCTGTCAAGGACATTCCAACCTCATGTTGAAGCTTAATAGGTCTACAACACTTGATGAAATAATCTTTGGAAATATCTATCAATCTTTGAGTGTTATGCCCACTATTTTTGAATAGTTTTTGATCCGTTTAGAGAATAAGTTGAGTTCAAGTGGATTCTATCGACCTGCACCCATTTTACAGGATATTGAGTGATCAGTCTAGGCAGTACTCTCTCTTGGAATTTGTGGACTGATATCAATATTTATTCAGAATATCAACAATATTGTACTTGGCATCCTATATGATATATAGTCAATAATCTTTCACCTAAGTTGAACCTATTTGTGGAACACCCAACTTCTAGTCAGGGTATGTTATAGTCAAATAGCAACCTCCAAATTATATCTATGATCACATTCTTCATCCTGTACAATTGTTCATATATGTAACAGGTTAATGAGCACTTTATTGAATAGTATAAATTGTACGTTGCTTTCTGATATTATATTTAAAATAGTAGGCTAGAGCATATGATGCCTCATAGGTACTATCAATAGGAGCTGACTCTAGACTCAAGCTGGAATCTTGAAGTGCAAAATTGGTACAGTCAGAGACATTTTGGACGTTGGAATTAGTGGTAATGGTATCTGCATTGTGGTTGATTATGAAGCCCTGTTTGGGACAAATGGGATGGTTAAAGTAATAATAATACTTGCAGATTAAAAATAGAATTATCCTAATCAAACCAATACTGAGCAATATAGATATCTTTGAAGTTTGATCACATTAAATAACTCTCCCTTTGTTAGTTTTAATCTGATTTGTAAGAACCTTCTTTACAAGTCAATCTGCTTTGCTTATGTTACCCCACCTGTGCTCCTTACAAATATATTCTCCTATGAAGCTCAATCTCAGAACTATAGATATTTCTAAAGTCACAATTCTGATATGCTGCCACTTTATAGCCTTTTTTTGGTTACTAAGTTCATAGCTGCCACTATCGTAAATATCTTGAAAGTTATATTTGTATTTGTTCCTTATACCAAATAATCATATCAATATTTACCCAAGTCTATATATTTTCACAAATGTCAATGAATATAATTATAACCTAGAATCTGATTTCTAGGTGCCTGTAAGGTTCTATGTCAATGCTTAGAAGAATAGTTCTGGAAGCTCAAGTATAACCCATAGTAATAAAAGTTGTATTTGACCTTAATGCAGAACAGTCTATTCTAAACAACTTATACTTTCCCTCCTAGTTTTATAGACTTAAAAACTACTTTCTAGCAATTAAGTTCTGTTAAGCTACTAAATTACTAGTGTAATCGACAAAGTTGCCTTATGGTAGAAGGTACTCTCAAGGTTTTTAAACATTATAAGTCACCAAGCATTTTGGAGTTCTAGCACCAAAGCTTCAACGCTAGTATAACAATAGCTCCATAAGTGATTCCCAATCATGTATTTCTTATATATATAAATACAGGTTTTGGTACAAAGTCTATAATAGAAAGGTGAAGTAAACTTGACTTGATACTACTTGATATATAAAAATTACTTGAATATACTCATGTCAGAGAAGAATCTGGTACAAAAAAAATATTTAACAACTTTGGAAAATCAGTGGCAATAATCTAATATACTCTGCCTTATCTATCTAGTAAGAGATGATAGGTTGAGGAACTATAGAATATTCGTACACAGTAACTTAGTACTAGAAGTACCTTTTTCACGTTAGATTATAAAGGTAGTTCAATTGTGTAGAAATAAGATAAAAGTCTACTTTGACATAACCGTGGTCAGGGTAGGTCAATATATCACACTCTGTAATCAAACTCTGAAATCTCAATCATTTGTACCACATGTACTGACAACAATATATGCTCCCAACCGTTATTCCTACTGCCTATTGGTAATTATGGTCCTACAACTTGTATTAGACTTTTTGATACACACTGTTAATTGTAGTTATAGGTGATGATATTATTCCAATTCTTCTTAATAGTATTAAGATAACAAAATGATAATTGCTATTTGAGAATAGGGATCTTGTTGTAATTGCAATAGCATTGAGTTAGCTATATGTTGCATTTCACTGACCAAGAAGATTACTTGGTAAAGCGCATATGACCTTCACAAAGGAGGTCACTTTGTCCCTGAGATTTGCTGTCAAATAAGTGCTCACTATATTCATCCCTCGCAGAAATCTATCTCTTTGTTTTTGGAATAAAGTAGGCTATATCTGATGTCTCTAAAATTGTTATAAGGAGGGACTTTTCCGTAATTACACACTAATTGCAAACCTCAATCTAACAAATAGTGTAGATAGCATATATCTATTCTACCACTCTGATGGAAACAAACTACAATTCCTACTTTACCTTTTCAAAGCAAACCTTTTCTGCAATTCACTCAATGGCTAATTTTCCCAAATTACAAAAACTATGTATATAACATACCCAAAGGTAATAAGAGTGTTTAATGTACTATAGTAACTCACAGTTTTGCAGTAATAGTACCTGCTTAGCTAGGACAAATAGACTTGTTAGTGGAAGTGTTCAATTTTGGCAAAGGAGAAGCCTACTCTAGGTCCTGACCAACAATATCAGTACAATTCAATAGACGTTTCGCTCACCTCCTACTTCTTGAAAGATGGTAAACTATTTTGAAAAGCAACAATGAAGGATAGTCTACTTCGCTGGACTGTAAAGTTGTTCAACAAGCCAAGAACATTTATATTATATAGACTGAATATGACTACTTAGAGCATGCAGGAATGAATAAATCTACGATGCTGTAACTGACTGTTACTATAGAATAACCGGCACAAGGTTGAGTCGCTACTTAATTATTATCACACGTCCCTTTTCTGCTATCAAAATACATCACACCTTATCTTAGAACTCTTTCTCTTTATTTATACTGTTCAGCGAATTCAGATCGATCTAGTCAATATAGAATATAAGCCTGATGACCAAATCAAATACATTCTTAATATCAAAGACCATATTACTATATGGTCTTCCACATTTTCTTTGAAATGATAAACCACTATGGACCTTGATTGGCATATTGCAGTTTGGATTGGATGCTATAGGGTTCTAAATATCCCATAATGTGACAATTGCCATAAGTTCCAAGGTATTGTATTTTTTATTCTGAAGAAACATGAAACCATGATGTATCACGAAAACCTTGAACACTACAAGTACAAAGTCTAGTCAAGGAAGCCAAATGAACTTTGATGACAAAGCTCCTAGTGTAGAAATTGAATTCTATAGCAGGAAGAGGCACTCCTCATTGTTGGTTACAGTATTTACTGAAAATTGCACTTGTAATAAATAGGCAACTCAATTCGACCCTTGAAGCCGACTGACCCTATGATGGGTTCTTTGATTGGAATCCCTGATGGAATGTATTAATACCACTTCTCTCAAAACTAGAGCAATAACTTCAAAATTTTCTATAAGAAGAGTCATATCCTCATTTCTAGTTCCAACTACAGCACTCCAGCTATTATGAAGACTTTGAGTCTTTAGATATAGAACCACTCCTTTTGTTAATCTATAGTATACTTAGCACTCTATTTACCTTAGATAATTGGATTATATGTGAATAAGTGTTATAGGTCTAGACCCCAACCTGTGGCCCAAAATGGAAAATCAGGGTCATTTCAGCACTGATGTTTGTACCTGCCCAGCAGCTACTACTATTGACAATTGCGATGTTGGAATTGTTCTTGATGAAGCTATGCTGAAAGATGGTGCAAAACCAAGAGCCAGATCCTCTATTAACTACCACAGCAGCATACTATGTCATGTTTTTTGTCAGGGCATATTGTAGGTCTTAAAATTCCTATAGAAGACAGTGTTGCAATAGATCACACCAGAATCTCTTACTGTTTAATGCCTGAAAGTTATTCTAATTACTACAAAGCCAAAACTATTCATGGGCTTCTTAAGAAGAACTACCCTGTGAATTTCCATCTCTGTATTCCTGGGGCTGCTCAAATCAACATTACAATAGCAACAAGTTTGATGTCTTCAGAGATTACTCTTTATGTCATTGAAGAAATAGTATCTATATGTGATCAGATTGCTATATCCAGTAACTGCAAAGGGCTAAAATGCAGAGGGGGATGCTGTTCTAGGTACAATAAGATATAAGAATCTGTCTATTGCCATTACACGAGTTTCCTGATGTGACCTATCTCTAGATGTGATTAGATAGCGAGGGGATAACATAGGTGGGGGGAAAGGCCTGTCCCTGGTGGGGTATGCTTGTGAACAGTGGTGAAGGTGCCTTGACCAAGGGCAAGACACTAGGAGATGTGAGTGGAGGTGGAAAAGGAAGGGGTGAGCCAGTAGCCGGGCCACCTGAGAGAGTTGTCAGGAAGGAAGACCTGCCCATCCAAGTGTATAGGAATAATGCAAGGTGAGCCACACTGGTTCATAGTGCGCCAGTGGATAAGCTCCGTCTTGGGAACTGAAAAGGGAACATTGCACGCTGCCCCACCGCACTTGATCCTGGAAAAGGCCGCTTGCAGTAGCAGAATATTGCGGCGGTTGGAGGAAGAAGATACAGTCAATGCAAAATCATGAACATAGGAAAGAATAAGGCCCCTAGGAAGGGATAAATGAAGGGAAGACACAATAATAATAAAAAGCAAAGGAGATACAGGTGACCCATGAGGGGAGCCAAAAGAAGCGTAAGAAAAAACTCCAGGTGAGCCCTAGAAAAGAAGACAGCAGGTGTGGCCAGTAAGGATGGACCTGACCCTGGAAATGAGGTAGTGGTTGACGCCTTTTTTCCAGAGGACGGCAGAGGGATAATCAGGATCCACATTATGAAAACCCCCTTTAATATCGAGGCAGAGGGTGGAGACGTGGAGGGCTACACGGTAAAGGGTGCTGATTGTATGGACATGGGTGGTGACGGCATCAAAGGAGGAAAGGCCCGCAAGGGAGCCACCTTGGTTGAGAGTGAGGAGTCCACAGGCCCTGGCGACTAGGGCGAGGCGGGAGGCTATAATTCTATCCAGAACCTTGTAGATTGTTTTGTGGAGGATGATGACCCTAAAGGAGGCCAGAGTGTCATATGATAGGTTGCCAGGCTTATCCAGGACCACGCTATTGGCCTTTTTGACGGAAGGCGGGTGGAAACTATGGAGGAGTAGAGGGGAGAGTAGTTAAACTAATAGGGAGGGAGAGGTGCGGTAGAATACTTTCCATACCCCATGAGGGACTGTGTCTGGGCCTGGTGCTGAGGAGGAAGAGGAGGCCTTGAGGGCGGCAAAGATCGCATCTGTGAACAGCTCTGGGGCATCTGCATCTGGGCGGAGGATGGAGGGGACTCAAGGGGAGGGACGTGGTGGAACGAAATGATTGATGAGGGCGTTATTAATAGACTCTTGGGTGTTGGCCCCAGGGAGAGTGGGAAGCGAGTTGTGGAGGAGCCTATGTCCAGACGTTTGGTGGCCCAAAAGGTGGAGCGAGTAGCGTTGAGGAGGAGGGAGGTCCAGTGGGCCTTTTTTGCTCTCTTTATGCTTTTGAAGTAGCCGAGGCGGGCCAGTCTGGCAGAAGAGATGTCACTTGAAGAGCGGGAAGCACCTGCCTTCCAAGCAGCACAGTGGTGTTCCTTCTGAAGGGTACAGAGGAGTGGTAACCATCAGGGCTTGACCATGGGAGATGGGCTAGAGAGGGGGGTATGGCTACGTAGAAGGGAGAGAACACGAGCGAAATTAGTGCCAAAATATAAGGATAGAGAGGCGGCAGTGGGAAGGCGGGGTGCGTCAGGGACCGTCAGCTCCTCAAGTAGAGCTGAGTGGGTAGCCCAGTCACCCATGGCCCAGTTGGGGCGGGGAGGAGGTTGCGTGTCCTTAGGATGCCTAAAGGAGAGTGTTAGGCACATAACTCCCATGAGGGCCCAGAAGAGCAGCTTGAGAGCTCTGGGCCTGAAACTCCACAGACTAATACCCCCCTCCGGCCCCAACGTTGGACCCGGACGACAGCACTGGCGCCTTGTGCAGTTGCTCGCAATCATAGAAAGAAGAAATATTGGAACCTTTCTCGTAACCCTGTATACGTCGTCGCCGTCCATCCGACCGGATCCTGTGCGCAGGGTATATAGGAGGGCATCTCTGGCTACGTCGGGGAAAAGGGACCAAGCGATTCCGTCAAGAACTCGCGGAGTTACCTCCCACTGAGGTCAAGAGACCAAAACAACGTCCGGAAGCCTAGGAGGGAGTGGTATTCGGGCTATTCCGTAGAGAATAGTACTGAACCCCAAATGAATGCCTATCATAGGCAAGCAAGCCTATCGGAACATGTCGATAAGGAGAGGCAGTCCAGCACAAATTGGTATTGGACCAATCGTCAAAGACTAGTCATCCTGAAAGCCAGCGGCAAGACCGGGTGAACCGGAACGAAGCCGTATTGGTAGATAACCAAGTTGGCCCCTTGGTGTTCTAAGAAACTATTGGCAAGTTCCAAACTGGACGGCCATAGTTTGAACAGCAGGACGACGGCTGTTATCTCTTACCGAGAAGGTGCGAACACCCTCGGAGAAAGAAGAGCTCTGATCACGCCATTAGCTGTGCGGGTGAAAAAACTTACAGGGTCAACGGGGGTTTGCTGTTGGATTTTGTTGCCAAAATTGTTATTAGATACTTGGTTTGTATAGAGAACGGATGTAGTCCGCGAACACTCAGACGCGGGATATAAATATCGAAGTGCTTCCCGAGCTTTAGCCATCATCAAGCAACGGAGAAGAGATCTTATCAATATCATACGTTCTATCTTGAAATCTTGAGCCTTCCTAGACAATCTCCGTCTACGATTTGATTTCTTAAGCCTAGCCTGATTCGCTTGACCTTAGAATTGGCTACCCTTAACAGAGAGCAAAATGGGGACATGGTCTGAGCCAGTTGAGGGGGGGGGAGTGCTCCATGTGGAGAAAAAAGTAAATAATACAGGAGAAGGAAAGGAAAGATCTAAGACAGATGGCCTGCCCCCGCAACCTAAAGGGAAGCGGGTGTAGATACTAGGGGTATTCAAGAACTGGTAGCCAAGTTCGGTAGCCCTGGAAAAGTAAGAGAAAGAAACTGCTAACTCACAGGGGTAGAGGGCATGTAGCGGGTCACAAGACAGATGGTGGATAGAGAAGTCTCTCAGAGAAAGAACAGGAAACCCATTCAGAGGAAACAACTCAAGAGGAGAAATAATACCCAAGGCGGGTGCTCTGCCAGGGAGAGAATACGAGTTCAGTACCCGTGGCCGTGAAAAGGAAAGCTCAAACAGCCTATCTGTCTGGAAAAAATCAAGGCCCATAGTCGCAGATCTCACAAAGAAAACAGGAAGTATGACAGTCATGGAGAGTAGGCAAGAAGAAACATAACAAGCCACCAGTGGCTTTTGGGAGGAGGAACCAGGGCGGGAGAAGGACTTGAAGCCAGCAAAAGCAGGGATACGTGCTCGAAACACTGGAGGATCCTGGATACCCACCAGGCAAACAGGAAAGGAAAGTTCAACTAAGGAATTAAAAAAGGTAGAAAACACATCCCAGCTACCCAGGCAGTTGTGGTGAGCAAGGAAGAGAAAGGACGAAGCCCTAGGGGCCTCATGCAGCGCAGGGGTGGTTGTGTAATCTATTACTAGGCAGAGCTTATATGATCATGGGGGGGAGGAGAAGGGCTAGGCGCCACCTGGGTGGGTGGGGCACTGTGCCGGGAGGAGGACCTGGACTTGCCAAAGGCGGACTGGGTGGGCCTCATGAGCATGGGAGTGGTTAGGTCAACGGCAGGACCCAAGGGACCTGGAGGTAGTGTAGAGGATCATGAGGTTATTGTGGTATCATGAGAGAGGTCGGGCGAGACATCTATCTCATCATTGTTTGTGGAGTGCGGGGCGTCAAGCGGTGCACGGGAGGGAGGAGGGAGCCAAGATGGCCAGTATCGGTCATGAGCAGAGTGATCACCATCACAATTCGGGTAGTGTCGTGGGGAGGTAAGGCAGCAGTTTAGTACTGATTTGGTGAGGCCCTGCTTAGGGCATGAGGGATTGTAGCATCGGTGGTCGGCTCTCGTGTGGTGAAGAGAGAAGAAGGGACAGACTGGGTGGGGGGTCTTTCATCGGGTGGCCACATGGGCAAAGGCACAGCAGTTGTGGCACTGTGCGTAAGGGGAGGAGGAGAAGGCCCTCTAAGACCCTCTATTGGCTGAGAATAGAGGAAGGTGCGGGAGGAGGGAGGAGGAGTACTCAGGGGCGCTGGTTATAACAACTGAGCACGAGTGCTTTAGGAGTGAGGCTGGGTCCCTATTATGGAACCTAGGAGAGAGGACAGGGAATCAAATAGAGTTAAGGATTAGGGTGGAAAGGCAGGAGAAGAGGTCATCGCTATTAACGGGGAGGCAGGACGAGAAGACAGAATGGATCACTATCTGAGCAGCTGTCGGGGCTGGCCGGAAGGGGAGCCAGGGGTTGTCGCCAACTGGAAACAGTTGATTGAAGTGCCTGGTGAGGGCCTCAAAATTAGGGGTTGTAAGATAGGGCAGGGACCTGGCCATCATGGCCGGTGAGTGAGACAGAGCCTCGATCATTGACAGGGGTATTGAATCCACATGGAGAGAGGAGTTTGCATCAACGAGAACAGAGGCGGCCAGATCTGGGAGGAATGGATATGACTACTGCATCAGGGAGTAGGGCAGGTGTGGAGAGGGGGGTAAAAAACCTGTATGCGGCTATAGTGAGGAGGGGTGGAGAAGGTTGTGAATGTGATTGAGGGAAGGGAGAGCCAGAGTTGGAGGGAGTCGGGGTCGATTGGGTGACTGATGCAGACGCAACCTTGGCCGCAGAGAGAGGGTTTGTTGAGACTCTTTCCTATTCCTGCTCACGATAACAATCGGGGCATAGGAGTGGGCAGAAGTATCACAGTCCCGGAAATCATCGCCAGAGAATCTGAGGATTACCATGGGGCGCCTTCAGTGACAGAAGCAGGGGGAGAGG
>QFET01001234.1:0-45594 GCA_003316355.1 Tuber calosporum | reverse complement strand
TCTTGCCCATCCCGCCCCCTCCCTCCCACTAATGATGATGCACCCTCTGAGCCTGAGGGTATACAAGGACCTGATGATGTCATGGACCAGGATGCACCCACTCTACCCGACCCAGCCAGGACTCCCTCCCCCACCATTGCCGCCATGGATCTCACAACACCCAGACAGCCAGTCCCACCAACTGGCGCTCCAGCTGACCTTCGCCCCAAATCTGTTGCACCAGTCCCCACCTGGCTCTCCAGTTCTCCGCTCCCACATGGCGTATCAGGCTTTCCTTGCCAATGAGTCCCGCACTCGACCCCCCCTCCCTAACGCAGGCGCCAGGCACTACCCTTACCCTCATTCAACACAACTGCCTTGGGACCTGGAATGTGTTTCTGTCCCTATTCAATAGCCTTAAGGCTATGCCCACCCCTCCACACTTGGTCGCCCTGCAGGATCCTCCGGTCTTCAAGGGGTGACTACCAATATTTTCCTCTTATAAATCTTTCTCACCACCTACTACTAACGGCGCCACACCTAGGGTGGCCGTTTATGCTCTCTACGAGTTCATGCAAGTTTTTGCACTACAACCCGTTTTCTTCGACCGGCTGGATTTTATGGCAATTGATATTCACTCCCCTTCAGGCCTGTTTAACGCAGCTCATCGGGTCTTCCGCGTTTACAATGCCTACTCCACCTCCGGGCGCTCATCCCACACCCGTACAATTTCCCCATCTTTTATTTTCCCGGAACACACTTTCCCCACCCTCCTGGTTGGGGATTTGAACCTCCATCACCCTCTCTCCGACCCTCTAAGGGTCCTTTCTGATACTGAATTTAGCCTTTCTTCCCCATACTTTGACCTGGCCTCCGAGCTAGGCTACTCACTTTTAAATACACCAGGTGTATTCACTAGGTTCCCCTTCGATGATACATCCAGACCTGGAGTCTTAGACCTGGCCTTCGCAAATTTCTCCCTTGCCCCCTTTGTTAGTTCATGGGGTATCACCCTCCCACTCACCGGCTCTGACCATCTCCCAATCACAATAGCTCTATCCAAACCATTCCTACGACAGCCTGACCCCACCCCTAACTGGGCCAAAACGGATTAGCTCACACTCTCCCCTCTCATCAAGGATCTATCAGTCCCACCTCCTCCCCAGCTCCCTACCTTGGCCTCACTTAGTGCTTGGTTCGACCGGCACCTGCGCACCATCACCTCCCTCCTAGCCCAGCACACACCAAACAAACGTCCTTGCTTCAGGTCAAAGCCATGGTGGACAGCTGAACTATCGCTGCTGCGCCAAGCTTTCAACAGAGAGGCAAGAATATCTCGCATGTCCCCCTCCACCACCCTCTCCGACAGTGCTCGTGCCTCCCGCCTCGCGTATCTCAAGGCCATAAAAAGGGGTAAGGCATCACACTGGAACTCTTTCCTCTCCTCCTTGGACTCCAAATCGGTGTGGGCTGCCTGCAGGATCGCTAGCGGGTGCCCCCCTGACCGGTTCCCCTCCTTTCCCAACGCCACGACACCCGTCGAAGTCAACACCTCCCTCCTGCATCACTTTTTTCCTCCTAAAGACCCCCAATCCTCGCCATCCATCCTGCGACCGTTCGCGGACTTCCTGCCACTTTAGAAACAGGAAGTCTCCCTCGCCCTCCGCAAGTCCTCCAACACCTCAGCCCCGGGGCCCGACCTGATCCCCTCTGGCATATGGAAAAGGATCAACAACATCAACCCCACCTTCCTCACCTCCCTCCTAGGTCCCATGCTGACCTATGGCTTCCACCCCTCCTCCCTTAAAGGAGCCAATGGCATTGTCCTCTCCAAGCCTGTCAAATCTGATTATAACTTCCCCTCCTCCTTCCGAGTCATTGTCCTCCTGGAAACTATTTCCAAGATTCTGGGAAGGATAATGGCAACCCGCCTTTCGCCAATGGCCCGTCCCATTGGCCTCATCCACCCAAACCAATGTGGCTCGCTCCCCGGCCTCAGCACCTTTGATGCATGTACTGCCCTCACTCACGAGGTCCGCCTGCTGTAACGTGTAGGCCTCAAGACCTCAACCCTCTTCCTTGATATCAAAGGAGGCTTTGATAATATTTCCTCTACCTGTTTATCCTCCCTACTTCGCGCCAAAGGCGTATCTCCTTATATGGTTTCTTGGGTTCGTTCCTTTTTGACTGACCGCCAATGCAGCTATATTTTTCAAGGCTCCCCTAATATTTTCTTGCCTGTTCAAGTGGGTGCCCCCCAGGGCTCTCCTATCTCTCCTTTGTTATTTTTAATTTATGTTTCTTGCCTGCACTTGTCTATCCCAAAGGGGATTATGTTTTCGTATGTTGATGATTTTACTGTCACTGTTGGGTCTGGGTCATAGCGGAGGAACACACAGCTTCTTCAACATTATTACACCTGCCTCTGCAGGAAGGCTACCCAACTTGGAGTCTCCTTCTCCATCCCCAAAACTGAACTCATTCACTGGCGAACTCCAAGGGATCGCTCTCCCCCCTCACTGGCCCCGGTCTCTCTCGATGAGAGCCTCTTGCACCCCTCTTCCATAGTCCGCTGGCTAGGATACTGGTTTTCACCCTCGATGGAATCCTCCACCCACTTCCTCAAGAGACTAGCCCTCGCTCAGGGGGCCTTTGGCCTCATCAGGCAACTCTCTCCTCCTGGCATAGGCATAGTACCCTATCTGAACCGCAGACTGGCCATGGGCCTGCTGCTACCGATCCTAACCTACGGAGCTGACCTCCTCGTCCCCAATGCTGCGATGATGGGTAAGATGGAGGTCTTTTGGAGTAAGGTCCAACAATGGGTCACTAACTGCTTCTCATCGACTCCTGTATCTATCCTTCCCTGTGAGGCTTGCCTCCCCCCTCTCAACTCGCTCCTCCCCCATCGCCGGAGGATGGCAGCACTACGGTTGGCCTGTTCCTCTCCCGAGATCAACCCAGCCGCAGCCCGGCTGCCCCCATCATTTCCATAATACTCCAATTTTAGGGCAGGGGACTCCTCCCACCACCTCCTTCGTGGCCTTAGGGGCAACTACATCCCCCTCCATTGGAACCAACCAAGGCCAATACCCGCCGTCCGCTCTCACCTCACAATCGATGCAATGTGCTACCTCTTGGTCAAGGTGGCACCGGACGGGGTCAAACTGCCACAGATAAACTCACACCTCCTACCGGGCACTGTCTTAGCCCCACCTCCTCCGATCCCAGGTGCTGTCTCCTACAAATTGATGAAGGAGGAGTGCAGAAAAGACCTTCTCACTGATTGAACACTCCTGTCCCCACCCCCTCTTTACTACCAGTACAAACCGTCCCTTCGCCCACAGGCCTTCATGGACCTCGACTGCTTCACAGCCGGGCGAATCCACCAAATGCGCTCTGGCAAGAGCTATCTTGCTGCGCAACCCTCATGGAACGATGCCGATCGTTCTCCCACCTGCCCTTCCTGCGACTCAGAGGACGAAACCTTCGTGGATGCAATCCTCCACTGCCCCTCCAAGTCCCGAGAACTCCTGCTTTACCTTCCGAAGCTGTCTACGATGGACCATGGCTCTCCACTTTGGGCCGACCTGGACATGATCCTTGGTCTTGCCTCATACATCCGCGCCACTTGCACAAACTTCCCACCCACCATGCCAGCAGTTTTTGCTACTGCTGCCTCCTCCTCCTCCGACTATGGCTCAGACTGAGCGGTTTGACCTTCCTTTTATATTTATATCTTTCCTTTCAGTTATGATTTCTTTTGGTATCATTTCACTCTATACTGTTTGAATTAGTCGCCATTGCTGGGCGCTGTGACAGTATGGTCATTACTAGGGGAGAACTTGTTCGTTTATGTCTTAGCTAGCGCTCCATGCAGGTTCCTGTATGTTAACAGCGAATATATGAGATAATCAAAAAAAAAAAAAAAGAAAAAAAGCCCCTATTAAGGAACCATCCTCAGTCGCGTCTACATACCTGGCGATTGAAATCTCAACACCACGAGATATCATCATCAACTCCAGCAAGCGGGTTCCCACTCCATCTGGCCATACCATAGGGTGGTGACTTGTTTACCTCTATCTCCCCTTGCCAAACTCATTAGGATCTACCCCTTTGAGTCCATCCTCTTCTTTCCATCAGAGTTCATAGTTTCCTCTCCTATCCCCACTCTTGTTTCGCCTCAGTTAGCTTGTATGCTCTGCCTCGCTTGACATTTGCATGGTCAGCAACACCCTACCTTCATACAGCTGAGAGACCCACTTGCAGTAGGAGGAATCTACCTACAGGCATAGGGTTGTTTGCAGTCCAATGGTTGTTTCCTTCACTCGTTGTCCTTTGAGAACTGCCTAGATGGGTATGCATAGGGTTCTGTTGCTGGAAATTGAGTATACCCCTCATCCTCCTCTCCTCAACTCTCCTCTCCTCATGGTGGATCAGCTGGCTCCCTACTGCTCCATCTCCTCAGAGCTGGCATCTCACTGCCTCAACCATAGCTGGCACCCTACTGCTCCTTCCCTCTTCTGTTGGTACCTTTCTACCTCCCCTCTCTACGACTCTTGCCCATGGTCAAAACTGCCCTTGCTTATGCCTGGTCCTTGTATTGCACTGTCTCTTGGACTTGTGTTAATGCCATCTGTTACCTTGGAATCCCAGGTCCAGCATCAACCTGCCGGCTCTCTTATAGGTGTAAAGTATTGGCCAATTTCTGTTTATCTGTAGTAGTTTTCGTCAAGGGTTTTCCTTATGCTTTTCTACTTTCCTGCATCTTACTTTCAATCTGTTGTATCCTTAACCAGCTAGGGGTTTGTTTGCCTGTAGGTGAGATGTGCGATTAGGCCTATACCAGAGAGTCCTAGGAGTATGGGTTTTGATCCCTGGAGACGCAGAGGATGTTTGATTAGAATTAAGGTTTTGATTTTGCCATAGCTAGTGCTCCATGCATGTTCTTGTACCTTAACAAAGGATATGTGAGATAATCAAAAAAAGAAACAAAAAGTCCTAAAGCACTTGTTAAGAAACCACGCATTGCACCTTCTATTTTCCTCCTGCTTGAAATTATTGCTGTTTCTAGCTGATCAAAACTTGGCTTTTTGTGTGGCAACGGCCATGGTAAACAAATCCTACCCTTCGCTTAAGCTTCACTCTTTAGCGCCACAGCCCCACTACCTGTTTAACAGTGATGGCTACCGCTTCTTCTGGCTACTCCAGGTCAGCCTTGTACACCCAGCACCGCACAGCCCCAGATTCAACCCACTCCTCTGGCCCCAGCACACCTGGACCCCTTCCTGACCACCTAATCACTACCCAGTACCTCCTGGATGCCATAGTCAACCAGTTTAGCCTTTCCCCTAAGACCTTCCCCGCTTTCAACTACTACTTATTCTACAACCTTTCCGATAGAGAGGCTACTATCATCCTAGTAATGTGATTAGCCCTCTCTGAATTAAAGAGGTTGTTAGCCGAGTTGCTACTCTAACCACTCGCGTGGATGAGATCTCCTCTGCTATCTCTACCCCTGCCCCTGCCCCTGCCTCTACTATAGCTCCCCCTACTATTGCAGCCTTGGAGGCTACAGTTAGACACCTCACCCTACGTGTCATGGCAGGAGCCACTGCTAGACAACCCCTTCCTCCTACTCAAGTGCCACCTATACCCCCTCCCACTCGATCTAGGTCTCTCCCCAACACTGAACACCAATCTGCACCTGGAGCAGATTAAGGCCATGATCAAGTCATCTGCTACTATGACAATCTTGAGAAACAGTAGTATGGCAACCGTACCGCATATACTGTCCCTCACCCCTGCTCCAGGAAAACCTAAAAGTCCAGGGCTGGGAAATACCCCCCCTTAACTGAGTTTCGCTCACACCCTCTTCCTCCAATACCTGACCTGCCAGTACCCAATCACACCCTCCCACTAAATCCTAGGCTGCAGTTGCAGTCAGCCTATCCTCTGCACCCAAAGCTAAAAGCAACAGTATGAAACCCGACACACTGGCACAAGTTGTAGCATCCAATAACAGCAGCGCTCAGTCCTGGGGCCTACATGGTTACCCTCCGCCGATTTCAAATTCTTCGCCCATCGTACCTCTCCCGCACCTCACGCAGAGCCTGAGCGAATAGCGGCCACCTCCCCAGACTGAATAGCTGCCGTACTCCGGCAAGTCTGCGGCCGCTTCTCTCTCTCCTTTTCTGCCTGAGTCAATCCTAAAGGCATACTTACCCTCTTGGGTACCAACTCACAGCTGCTCTCTACTGCCTACTCAACCTATTATGAAACTATGACTACCAGCCTTAAGCAAGCTTTCCCTGTAGGAAACAACCCATACAAGCCCTCCCACACTGGTCCAAACGAGCTCCAACTGGCCATCCATAGCCTACGTACACCTTACCTCACAGACGACCAAGCTGACATCTTTCCTGCCCTCTGTAACGGAATCCTACTATGTTTCTACTATTACTACATACTTGATATTGGTTATTACTAATTTGGGTTTATACTTGATAAGCGCTACTCCTAGGTTGTCCTTTCCTACTTGGTTATGACTTGCTAACTGGTTATTCTTCCCTTGTTTCACTTACCACTACCCCTCCTTGCTTCTACCCATTTGGGTATCGCTATCCTCCTGCTATACCTACTGGATTTGTATAGTATTGGGGTTCTCTTGTTCCTTCTTATTTGGATTCTATTACTTGTTTTGTTAGCTCCATCCTGTCGCTTGTAACCATCTTTTTTCCGAATATGGTTACCTTGGTATGCTGCTTCTGTTAGCATGTTTGTTGGGCAGGATGTTTGCATTTTTGTTTAAATTTCCTAGCTACAATCTTTTGTATTTGAAGAGCCTGAAAACCCTTAAGGATTCAGACGCACAAGCCTCACAGGACTATCATCTCTCATACTACAAGTTGAACGGTAACTCTATTAGTTCTATGCCTTTTACCTTGTCTATTGAGGACCTATCTATCGACGCTTCTCCCCCTATCCTCATAGTATCTTCAGAGTCCTTTTGGGATTTTCGAGATACTTGTGAATAGGTTACATTTTTTGACCTAGACTTAAGTATACCTTTGAGCTTCGGTAGAGCACTGATCACGCTTTGCCTACCTTGACCCTGCTGTTCTAGTAAACCTCCATAATATCCAAGAAGGCCTTAAGCGGACTCCTGCCGAGACCCGTCACCATAGCTAGCAACCATTTCGCTTCCAAGAGATACTAGAAGGCACTTGACTAGAGGATCGGTAGCATGCTCCTCAAGACCCTAAAGTCAAGCGCTATTACCCACACCTGCTCCTCCATCTGAGGATTCAGAACTATCTTTAGTAGATAGTAGCAGTAGCGTAGAAAAGAACCAAGACCAAGCCCAAGCTCTACACCAAGCCTAGCACCAAGCCGAAGTCCAAGAACAACTTATTTAACAGCTCCACCAAGAAGTCCAATCCAAGAAAGAACCAAGCTCAGTATCAGAATCAGATTCTGGTCCAGAGGACGCTCCAGGACTAGCACCACCAGCTTCACCACCTAGACTACCTAGTCTACCAAGAGAACCCAAAGCCTCAAGCCCTGCACCTAACGATTTACCAAGTCCACCAAGACCACTAAGTCCACTAAGTCTACCAAGCAATTCAAGCCCTGCACCTATTGCCATCTCAGTCCCCCCAGAGGGAAATAATCATCCTAAATGGCCTGCACCATTTACCTTTACAGGAGAAGGAAAAGATCGAGACCGATTGAGAATCAACTCATGGTTCAACCCAGTTCATCGATACATCGCCAGCATTGGCATAACGGACGATGCCCCTGAAGCCCTGCAATACTACAGAGCCTATTACAAAGTGAAAGCCCTCGATAAATTCACCAAATATGAAGCATCCCAAGGAGAATACACAGTTGTTGGACTCAAACAAATATTCGAGGCCTACTTCCTTCCTTCCACTTTTACAGATACCATCTATGAACAGTGGCTACAGGTCAAGCAAACTACTAGTGGAAAAACAGCACAGATTACCGACCATGTAATCAGACATGAAACCTTGAGAGACAGTCTCCCCCCTGGAACAATCTCAGACAATTCAGCGAAGCAGAGACTCCTAGATGCCATGGATATCAAGGTCAAGTGAGAAGTGAAGTCATATATTGTTTCAGACACCACATTTGACTAGCAAGTGGAGATAGCGGAAAAGCGAGATGCATTTGCCCACTCAACAGGACTCTATGGAAATCAAAAAGGAAATGCAACCTCTAATGCAGCTTCCCAACAAGCACCCAAGCGCCCCCAGAACAACACTCAGTGAAATCACCCTAGGTTCTCCAACAATACCTCTCAGAATCCAAGAGTATCCCAGGCTGAGCAGGATCGGCGCAGAAGAGAAAATGACAGTTACTATTTTAGAAAACATGGACACTGCTCTGATAACGGCTTGGAGAAGAAGAAGCATAGGAGCACACAGTAACGAGGAAATGGAGGCCCTGGCAGATGCAGGAGACCCCAGAATGTCAGAAGAACATACAACACCCAGGAAGACAATCCTGATGCAAAGGAATCAGTAACAGTTACCACAAACTATTCAAGACCTGGTGGAACTCAATCCCAAGTCCTCGAAGCATATATCACAGTCAATGGCCATACAATAAAGGCATTATTCGATACAGGAACCACTGGAGACAACTTGATATTAGGAAAGTGTGTCACTATCTACCAAATCCCTAGCAGAGACCTCGGGACTCCTATCTACCTGAAGATAGCAGTTAAAGGATCATGTTCAGCAATCAACTATGTTGCAAAGCCTATCATATAGATTGACAAGGAAAGCGGCGATATTTCTGAAGCCCTAGTCTGTTCCCTGGACAACTATGATATCTTCCTAGGAATGCCTTAGCTTACTGCACACCATACTGTAATAGATTACAGAAAATCTATTATCACCTTCCCTGACAAAGGAATCACCTTGACCTGTAAGAAAGCTACACATGCACGATTTTCTGCCATGAATGAAGCAGATGCCCCTGACTTCATTTCCGAGTTTCCTACAGTATTCCCTGGCCAGAAGACAGCGGAATTTCCACCTTTGAGAGAGCTCAACCAACATATCCAGCTGAAAGACACAATTTCGAACCATAATCTGAGATTCTGCACATTCCCCGATAAGATCATACCAGCATACAGAGGATTAATCGAAGACTGGAAAGCAAAAGGTATCATTTACCCTAGTGAGGCACACAATCCAGTCAATCTATTCCCAAAGCTGAAACCCAATGGGGAAATCAGATTGCTTGCAGACCTTGTCCCCAGAAACGATATTACTATCAAGGACTATGGAGCGATTCTCAACTAAGCCATGATACTCAGAACTGTTACCAGAGCAAAGTGCAGATCCACCAAAGACCTAGAAAATTGGTACTTTCAAATTTGAGTTCTGCCCAGCGATGAGAAATCCAACACCATCAAAACACCCTTTGGATGCATTGCATGCAGAGTTATGCTGCAAGGAGATGCTAACGCCCCTGCTACAGCTATGAGAGTTATAGAATTTGTCCTAGATGGCTTTATTGGAAAATTCATTTGGGCATAGATGGATGATATTACCATCTACTCAGAAACAGTTGAGGAGCATAATTCGCACATCAGATCAGTCTTAGAAAGACTGAAGCAGCACCAAATGAAAGTATTGCCAGCCCAGTGCAAACTCTTCAGTACCAAGCTCTCTCTCCTAGGACATGTTATAGATAAGAAAGCAATTCATGCAAACCCTGAAAAAATTCGATCCATCCAAGACTGGCCCACACCTATCTCGAAAACAGCAGTTCCGACCTTTATTGGAGTTGTGATATATCATACACAATTTCTTCCACACCTTGCCTCTACCACTGCACCACTCTCAGACCTAATTTCTGAAGATGTGTTTGAAAAGTGACACCTGCATGAGGAAGCCTTCAAACAGGTTAAGCACCTGGCCAAGGAGACAATTCTGCTCCGCCCTATCTCATATGATACATCAGCTGATCCAATATACCTTATTACAGACACCTCTAAGGTTGGATCAGGAGCAGCGGTTGGCCGAGAACCATCCCCTGAGAAAGCATACCCTAACGCATTCTACAGCAGAAAGTTTACTACAAGTCAGCTGTACTACCCTGTCCTTGAATTGGAACTATTGGCGATTGTGGATACCATTGAGGCATTCCATCTGAGTCCATATGGCACCAAGTTCACTGTCGTGTCCGACAACAAGGCACTTTCCTTTTTCCTGAAGCAGACTGACCTACCTTACCGTCAAACTAGATAGCGCATGTACCTGCAATCTTATGATTTCAATATCATACACAGACTTGGCAAAGACAATGTCCTTGCAGAGGCATTATCAAGGATCTATGAAGACACCACAGCAGAAGAAGACCAAATACTCCAAGATCCTAAAGAAAAGAAGGCTCTAAAGACCCTCTCCTCTGCCATGAACAGTAAATCAAGACACTACCCCAACATCGCCGATGCCTAAGACCCTTCTTCTGCCCTCACACTCCAAGTACCCACACCCATTCTTGCTCCCGAACACTACTCCATATAGAAATCACATCATGGCACCAACGCAAACCTCTCATACTCCCAAGAAGCGAGTCACTACTCAGATTCTGTTGAACAAGCCATGGATAAAGTAGCTGATACCCTCGAGCTTGCAACCAAGGTCATTCTTGTTTGTGAAATCGTAGAGACCTCCTCCTATCTCAGCAATCCTCAAGAGCCATACCATGCCAAAGGACATATCGAATGAGCTAAAGCTCAACTGTCAGGTCTTGCGGCGAGAATTAACAATTCTTCAGGAGATATAGACCAACCACTTTATCCAAATGCTATCACCAACTGCTTCAAACATATCTATGATTCTAACACCCAACTGGAATACCTGGTAGTCACCACCTCTGGAAATATCGCCCCCAGCAGTACACCTACTGAACCTGACCCTCAGCCCACACCAGTTCCTCCTCGACCACCAGTCAATGAACTGGACCCATTTCTTGAATCTAATAGATACAGAGCCATGCACTGAACTCCCTGTGTCTGGGATGAATGTCAAACAAATATAAATAGAAAGAATACAGGATACTTTCCCTCATGATCTCACGATATTCCAGGACCCTTGCCCCTCTACTCTTCCTCCAACTTTGTCTCCCCTCATCATCCGAAGCACAGAGCAGAACACAGATGGGCTGTTCCTCCTCCCCTCCACGATGATGATGGCTACCCAGTCTTTCATACAGTTATTGATAAGTGAAAAGAAAGAGAAATACCAGATATCGACCAAGGATGGGACCTACCTACCTCAGAAGCACCTGTCTATTATGTGGACTGCTTCTTCGATCTGCCCTCTTCATAGCTTAACCTTCGCGCTTTTCAACTTACCAACTACATAAAAGGAAAGTGATACCCCTGCATTCGAAATGCTACCCAGCATGACCCTCTCCTTGAGGTAGTTACCCAGGCTATCCACCACCCTGACTGGCTCTTATATGATGGAGTTCTCGTCAGAAGGGGAAGGATGACAGTAGAGACTGTCCTTAGGTCCCCTATGAAGCAAGCTATCAAGGTGCTAACATCAGAAGCGAAATTGTGCGATTTACCTATGAACAAATAGGCACATATGGGTTGGCAGAAATGTTTTGAATATGCATCAAGTCACTTCTACTGGCTCTCCATGAGGAACGATTTCAAAGACTATATCTGCAGATGTCACCTATGCCAGCTAAACAAGCAACCTACCACTGTCACTGAAGGATCAGTCACCCGCCTCCCTGAAAGTACTGCCATTCTTGTCCCTAGCAATTGACTTTGCAGGACCCTTCTCTAGCGATTCCAAGCTTGAACTCATTATAATTGTCTAGGATCGATTCTGTGGCTTTACATACCTCATACCAGTCTCCCAGAACATGACAGCTATCGAAACAGCACACACCCTCATTGAGCGAGTCTTCTCCATCCATGGTTTCCCTACCTCCGTAGTCTCTGACAGAGACCCCAAGTTTACCTCACCCTTTTGGACACAACTTATGGCGAATCTCAATATTGATCTCAACATGGCTTCAGCTTACCATCACTAGACTAATGGACAGACTGAGCACTGAATCAGAACTGTTTGCCAATACCTTGGGAACTATGGCAACCCGAAAGGAACCAACTGGGTTCGCCACCTACCTCATGTCCAGACTGCAATCAATGCAGCTCCTAGCGATAGCTCAGAACTCTCCCCCTTCGAAATCACCTTTGGTAGACTACCAAACCTCCTTCCTAGCATCAGAGTTCTTCCCTCTTCAGTCCCAGCAGCAGAAGAGATTGCTTCACAGATCATGAAGAATCAACAACTTGCCAGAGATGCACTCAAGAAGGCCAGAGCACACCAAACCAGATCCAGCGAAAACAGGAGAGAGGATGGACCCCCAATCATCCCTAACGAAACTAAAGTTATCCTCAAGTCAGCACTCTATATCCATAAGATTGGACGAAATCACGGGGCAGTTGGACCATATCTAGGCCCCTTCTCAGTGAGCGAAGGACCTGACAGACATAACCACTACAAACTCATACTCCCTCCAGTGATGGCAGGAATCCACCCATTGATCCATCGCAGCCATCTTCCCATTTACCTGAGACCCTACCCCTTTGCCTTCCCTGGAACACCTGAACCCATATTCATAGAGCCTGTCACCATCGATACCAGTGGACAAGAGCAATGAGAAACCGAAAAGATACTCAAAGATCAAGATTATGGTAGAAAAAGAGAGTTCTTTATCCATTGGAAAGGCTATGACGAAATTGAACCAACATGTGAACCCCTCTAAAAACCTTGAAGGCCCCAGCTCCCTCATCAGATCCTACTGGTTTGAAACTTACAATGAATCTATACCATTCACACTCCCTTGGACACTAGGCGAGACTTTCTCTGCCTGGACACTTCAGAAACCAGACTATGCCCACTTCTCACCTGAGCTTGACCAAGAAGGATTTTGGAAACCCCTCCAAGACTCAGACTACTCAGAATCCGATACGAGCACAACACTCTTCACCTTGGATGAATCTGAGATGGAAGGCAACTGCTTCATGGTATTGTTTTCGCTATGATGGGGCTTATGAAGGTTAAGGTCCTGACACCAGTATTGGATATATGTTTACTGATTAAATTATATGTTTTGAAATTGAGTGGAATGCACCAAAGGCGGGTTGGTCATTAAGCCCTTTAGGATATTCCTTATTGTTTTTTTTTTTTTGTTTTTTTTAAGGGGAATATAACAGAATCCTACTAGGTTTCTACTATTGCTACTGACTTGATGTTGGTTATTACTTATTTGAGTTTATACCTGATCAGCGCTGCTATTTGGTTGTCCCTTCCTACTTCATTATGACTTCCTAACTAGTTATTCTTTCCTTGATTCGCTTATCACTACCCCTCTTTGCTTCTACCCATTTGGGTATCGCTACCCTGGTGCTATACCTACTGGATTTGTATAGTACTAGCGATCTCTTTTTCCTTCCTGTTTGGATTCCATTACTTATTTTGTTAGGTCCATCCTGTCGCTTTTTACCCTCTGTTTTCGGAATATGGTTACCCTGTTATGCTGTCTCTGTTAGCATGTTGTTGGATAGGATGTTTGCACTTTTATTTAGTTTTCCTAGCTACAATCATTTGTATTTAAAGAGCCTGCAATCCCTTAAGGATTTGGACTCTCGAGCCTCACAGGACTATCATCCTTAATACTACAAGTTGTACGGTCACTCTATTAGTTCCATACCTTTTACCTTATCTATTGAAGACCTATCTATCGACGCTTCTCCCCCTATCCTTATAGTATCTTCAGAGTCCCTTTGGGATTCTCGAGATACCAGGGAGTAGGTTACATTTTTTGACCTAGACTCAAGTATACCTTTGACTTCGGCGAGGACTGATCTCCCTTCGCCTACCTTGACCCTGCACTACTAGTACACCTCCCTGTTACCAAGAAGGCCGTGTGCGGACTCCTGGCGAGACCAGCTCACCCTAGCGAGCAACCATTTCGCTTCCAAGAGATACCAGAAGGCATTTCACTAGAGGATCAGTAGCATCGTCCTCAGCACCCCAAAGTCAAGCGCCAGTACCCCTACCTGCTCTACCATCTGAGGACTCAGAACTATCCTCAGTAGATAGCAGCAGCAGCGAAGAAGAGGACCAAGACCAAGCCCAAGACCAAGCCCAAGCCCAAGCACCACAACAAGACCAAGACCAAGCTCAAGACCAAGTCCAAGAACAGCTCCACCAAGAAGTCCAATCCAAGAATAAACCAAGCTCAGAATCAGAATATGATTCCGGTCCAGAGGACGCTCCAGGACCAGCACCACCAGCTTGGCCAACTAGACCACCTAGCTCACCAAGAGAACCAAGAGAATCAAGGCCTGGACCAGACGATTTACCTAGTCCACCAAGACCACCTAGTCCACCAAGTCCACCAAGCAATCCAAGCCCTGCAAATCTATGGAGCCTATTGCAGAGTGAAAGCCCTCGATCAATTCACCCAATATGAAACATCCCAAGGACACCACACAGTTGCTGGACTCAAACAGAAATTCGAGGCCTACTTCCTTCCTTCCACATCCACAGATACCATATATGAATAGTGGCTACAAGTCAAGCAAACTACCAGCGGAAAAACAGCACAAATTACCGATACTGTAATCAGACTTGAAACTATGAGAGACAGTCTCCCCCCAGTAACAATTTCGGACTATTCAGCGAAGCAGATTCTCCCAGATTCCATGGATATCAAACTCAAGCGAGAAGTGAAACCACACATCACTTCAGATACCTCCTTTGGCCAGCTAGTGAAGATAGCCGAAAAGCGAGATCCAATTTCCCACTCTACAGGACTCTATGGAAATCGTCAAGGAAATGAAACCTCTAATGCAGTTTTTCCCAACAAGCACCCAAGCGCCCCCAGAACAATACCCAGCGAAATCAACCAAGGTTCTACAACAATACCTCTCAGCATCCAAGAGTATCCCATGCAGAGAAGGATCGGTGCAGAAGAGACAATGACTGCTACTGTTGTGGAAAACATGGACACTACTCTGATAACTGCTTTGAGAAGAAGAAGCATAGGAGCACCCAGCAGCGAGGAAATGGAGGCCCTGGCGGAACCAGGAGACCCCAAAATGTCAGGAGAACATACCACACCCAGGAAGCCGATTCCCATGTCAAGGAATCAGTCACAGTTACCACCAACCATGCAGGACCTAGTGGAACTCAATCTCAAGCCCTCGAAGCATACATCACAGTCAATGGCCACAAAGCAAAGGCACTATTCGATACAGGAACCACAGGAGACAACTTGATATCAGGAAAGTTTGTTACTACCCACCAAATCTCTACCAGAGACCTCGAGACTCCTATCAACCTGAAGATAGCAGTTAAAGGATCACGCTCAGCAATCAACTATTTTGCAAAGCCTGTCATTCAGATTGACAAGGAAAGCGGCGATATCTCTGAAGCCCTAGTCTGTTCCCTGGACAACTATGATATGTTCCTAGGAATGCCATACCTTACTGCACACCATGCTGTAATAGATTGCAGAAAATCTATTATCACCTTCCCTGACAAAGGAATTACCTTGACCTGCAAAAAAGCTACACATGCACAATTTTCAGCAATGAATGAAGTAGATGCCCTTGACTTCATTTTCGAGTTTCCCTCAGTATTCCCCGGCAAGAAAACAGTGGAATTACCACCCTTGAGAGATGTCAACCACCACATCCAGCTGAAAGAGACAATTTCGGACCATAACCCAAGATTCTTCACATTGCCTGACAAGATCATGCCAGCATACAGAGCATTAATCGAAGACTGGAAAGCCAAAGGAATCATTTACCCAAGCGAGGCACACAACCCAGTCAACATATTCCCAAAGTTGAAACCCAATGGCGAAATCAGACTGCTTGCAGACCTTGTACCCAGGAATGATATTACTATCAACGACCATGGAACGATTCCCAACCAAGCCATGATACTCAGAACTGTTGGCAGAGCAAAGTTCAGATCCACCATAGACCTAGCAAATTGGTACTACCAAATTCGAGTTCTCCTCAGCGATGAGAAATACAACACCATTAAGACACCCTTTGGATCCTTTGCATGCAGAGTTATGCTACAAGGAGATGCCAACGCCCCTGCCACAGCTATGGGAGTCATAGAGTTTGTCCTAGATAGATTTATTGGAAAATTCGTTTGGGCATACATGGATGACATTACCATCTACTCAGAAACAGTTAAGGACCATATTTCGCAAATCAGATCAGTCTTGGGAAGACTGAAGCAGCACCAGATCAAAGCATCAACAGCTAAGTGCAAATTCTTCGCCACCAAGCTCTCTCTCCTAGGACATGTTATAGATGAGAAAGGAAATCATGCAAACCCTGAAAAAATTCGATCCATCCAAGACTGGCCCAAACCAAAATCGAAAATGGATGTTCAGACCTTTATAGGAGTTGTGATATATCATGCACAATTCCTCCCACACCTTGCCTCCACCACTGCCCCCCTCTCGGAGCTAATTTCCCAAGAAGTTTTTGAACGGCGACCTCTACATGAGAGAGCCTTCCAACCGGTTAAGCGCCTGGCCAAGGAGACAATTCCGCTCCGCCCCATCTCATATGAGAAATCAGCTGATCCAATATACCTCATTACTGATGCCTCTGAAGTTGGATCAGGAGCATGGGTTGGCCAAGGACCCTCCCCTGAGAAAGCATACCCTTCCGCATTCCACAGCAGAAAGTTTGCAACAAGTCAGCTGCACTACCCTGTCCATGAATTGGAACTTTTGGCGATTGTGGATGCCATTGAGGCATTCCATCCGATTCTATATGACACCAAGTTCACTGTTGTGTCTGACAACAAGGCACTATCCTTTTTCCTGAAGCAGAGTGACCTACCTTACCGCCACACTAGATGGCGCATGTTCCTGCAATCTTATGATTTCGATATCATACACAGACCTGGCAAAGACAATGTTCTTGCAGAAGCACTATCAAAGATCTATGAAGACACCCCAGTTGAAAAAGACCAAATACTCGAAGACCCTACAGAGAAGAAACCTATGAAAAACCCCTCCTCGGCCATGAACAGTGTTTCAAGACACTACCTCAACATCGCCCATGCACTAGACCCTTCTTCTGCCCTCACTCTTCAAGTACCCTCTTGCTTTCTTACTCCTGAACAGCACTCCATCTAGAACTCACACCATGGCACCAGCTCAAACCCCTCAAGCTCCCAAGAAGCCAGTCACTACTTATATTCTATTGAACAAGCTACGGATAAAGCAGCAGATACCCTCGTGCTTGCCACCAATGCCATTCAAAGTTGTGAAATCGTCGAGACCTCCTCCTATCTTAGCAACACTCAAGAGCCATCCTATGCCACAGTACTTACTGAGCGAGCTAAAGCTCAACTGTCTGGCCTTGTGGCAAGAATTAACCATACTCCAGGAGATATGGACTAAGCACTGCATCTAGATGCTATCACCAACGGCTTTAAACGAATCAATGATTCTATCACCCAATTGGAATCCCTTGCAGTCACCACCTACGGAAATATCGCCCCCAGCAGCACACCTACTGAACCTGACCCTCAGCCCACACCAGTCCTTCCTCGACCTCCAGTCAATGAACTGGACCCATTTCTTGAATCTAATAGACATAGAGCCATGTACTGGACTGGCTGTGTCTGGGACGAATGTCAAACCCACATGAATGGAAAGAATACAGGATACTTTCCCTCAGGATCTTGCGATATTCCTGGACCCTTGCCTCTCTACTCTTCCTCCAACTTTGTCTCCCCTCATCACCCTAAGCGCAGAGCAGAACACAGATAGTCTGTTCCTCCTCCCCTCCACGATGATGATGGCTACCCAGTCTTTCATACAGTTATTGATAAGAGAAAGGAAAGAGATATACCGGATATCGACCAGGGATGGGACCTAACTACCCCAGCAGCACCTGTCGATTGTGAGGACAGCCTCTTTGATCAGCCCTCTTCACAGCTTGACCTTCGCGCTTTTCAGCTCACCAACTACATGAAAGGAAAGTGGTACTCCAGCATTCGAAATGCTACCCAGAAGGACCCTCTCCTTGAGGTAGTTACCAAGGCTATCGACCACCCTGACTGTCTCTTATATGATGGAGTCCTCATCAGAAATGGGAAGGATGACAGTAGAGACTGTCCTTATGTCCCCTATGAAGCAAGCTATCAAGGTGCTAATATCAGAAGCGAAATTGTGCGTATTACCTATGAACAAATGGCACATATGGGTTAGCAGATATAGTTTGAATAAGCTTCAAGACACTTCTACTGGCTCTCCATGAGGAACGATTTCAAAGACTATGTCCGCAGATGCCACCTATGTCAGCTTAACAAGCAACCTACCACTGTCCCTGAAGGATCAGTCACCCCCCTCCCTGTCCCCAGTCATTCTCGTCCCTTGCAATTTACTTTGTAGGACGCTTACCTAGCGATTCCAAGCTTGAACTCATCATGGTTGTCTTGGATCGATTCAGTGGCTTTACCTACCTCATACCAGTCTCCCAGAATATCACAGCTATCGAAACCGCCCACACCCTCATTGAGCGAGTTTTCTCCATTCATGGTTTCCCTACCTCCCTAGTCTCTGACAGAGACCCCAAGTTTACCTCACGCTTTTGAACACAGCTTATGGCGAATCTTAATGTTGATCTCAACATGGCTACAGCTTATCATCATCAGACCAATAGACTGACTGAGCGTAGAATCAGAACTGTTTGCCAATGCCTTAGAAACTATGTCAACCCTAAAGGTACCATGTCGGTTCGCCACCTACCACATGTCCAGACTGCAATCAATGCAGCTCCCAGCGATAGCACAGAACTCTCCCTCTTCGAAATCACCTTTGGCAGACTACCAAACCTCCTCCCTAGCGTCAGAGTTCTTCCCACTTCAGTACCAGCAGCAGACCAGATTGCTTCACAGATCATGAAGAATCAACCTCTTACCAGAGATGCACTCAAAAAGGCCTGAGCATGCCAAACCACCTCCTGCGAAAACAGAAGAAAGGATAGACCCCCAATCATCCCTAACGAAACTGAAGTTATCCTCAAGTCAGCACCCTATGTCCATAAGGTTAGACGAAATCACAAGCTAGTTGGACCTTGGTTCGGACATTTCTCAGTGAGCAAAGGACCTGACAGATATAACAACTACAAACTCATACTCCCTCCAGTGATGGCAGGAATCCACCCATGGATCCATCGCAGCCATCTACCCATTTACCTAAGACCCAACCCTTCGCCTTCCCAGGAACACCTGAACCCATATCCAAAGAGCCTGTCACCATCGATGCCAGTGGACAAGAGCAAGGGGAATTTGAAAAGATACTCAAAGATCGAATCTATGGCAGAAAGAGACAGTTCTTGATCCTTTGAAAAGGCTATGACGAAATCGAAGAAACATGGGAACCCCTCTATAACCTTGAAGGCGCCAGCACCCTCTTCAGATCCTACTGATTCGATACCTACAATGAAACTATACCTTTCAGACTCCCCTGGTGCCATGGCGCGACTTTCTCTGCTTGGACACTCCAGAAACCCAACTATGCCTCCCTCTCACCTGAGCTTTACCCTGACGGATTTTGGAAACCTCTTCAAGACTCGGAATACTCAGAATCCGAGACCAGTACCACACTCTTCACCTTGGACGAATCTTAGATGGAAAGCTAACTGCTTCATGGTATTACCTTCGGAAATATGGGGCTTATAAAGGAGTAAGGTCCGGACACTAGAGATGGATATATGTTTACTGATTAAGTTATATGTTTTGAAATTGGGAGGAATGCTCCAAAGGCGGTTGGTCTTTAAGCCCTTTAGGATATTCCTTATATTTTTTTATTTAATGCAGTTTTTATTCATGTTCAAGGTACAGAATCTCCATGCAGCACTAGCTATGGCAGTAAACAAACCTCCCCCCCTGCCCTGACCCCGGAAAGCTATGGAAAAACCGTAAGGGAAGCCTGACCCAACCGGTGTAAAAAACTATCCTAACAAGCCGCCATGCAGTAATCACAACCGGAGAGCCAACAAAACTAACATGAAAAAAACTCCAAGCCCCAACAGTGAACCAACCAAATGCAACAAAAGAGAACACAAAACAAGAAAACCCCAACACCTAAGACTGAAGTCAAACCAAAGGCCTAGGTACCAGACACATGTAGTTCCAGCTCCCATAATAGGCTGGCAAGGGCACAAAGTAGGAAGACATTCCTGTGGGCATATAGCCTGGCACCGAGGGTGGAAAGGGGCCCCCTCAGAAGAGGAACCTAATGAAGCGAGGCCAGCTTGTGGCAGGGCCCAGTGCTGAGTCCAGAGGACAGAGTGTCAGCCTGGGGGTGGTACTCAGGTACCAGCTTAGGGGGGGCAGTAAGGTGCCAGCTAGGTGAGCATTAGGGTGCCAGCCGATCAACCGTCAGGAGGTGAGGATGGAGGAGGGGTAGACCCAAGGACCAACGGAATCATGTACGTGGCCATCTAGACAGTTCTCATCAAAGTGAGAGTGGAGGAATCGACCATAAGTGACCCAAAGTAACTGTAGGCCTGTAGACTGTTTCCTCCTACTGCAACCCTGTCTCCCAGCCGTATAGGGAGGTCAGAGGGAATTCGTGACCGTGCCAATGTTAAGCGAGGCAGAGCAAAAAGCTAAGCGAGGCAAAAATAAAAGAGGGGAAAGGAGAAGAACCATCAGTAAAGATGGCAGAAGGGGAGTGAGGAGACTCAAAGGGGTAAACCCTAATGAGCACGGAGAGGAGGGAATCATTAAGACAAATCTCCACCGACTGGCATGGCCAAAGGGTGAGGATGAGTCAAAACGAAAGTCGTGATGATTTCTCGTGGTGTTGAGATTTCAATCGCCGCGTGTGTAGAGGAGACAGAGGATGTTAGGATATTCTTTATTGTTTTGTTTATTTTATTTGTTTTAAGGCAAATGTAACGGAATCCTACTATGTTTCTACTATTACTACTGACTTGATGTTGGTTATTACTTATTTGGGTTTATACTTGATAAGCGCTACTATTTGGTTGTCCCTTGCTACTTGGTTATGACTTCCTAACTGGTTATTCTTTGCTTGTTTCGCTTATCACTACCCCTCCTTGCTTCTACCCATTTGGGTATCGCTATCCTCCTGCTATACCTATTGGATTTGTATAGTAGTAGCGATCTATTGTTTCTTCCTGTTTGTATTCCATTACTTCTTTTGTTAGCTCCATCCTGTCGCTTTTAACCCTCTGTTTTCAGAATATGGTCATCTTGTTATACTACCTCTGTTAGCATGTTGTTAGACAGGATGTTTGCACTTTTGTTTAGTTTTTCTAGCTACAATCTTTTGTATTTAAAGAGCCTGCAATCCCTTAAGGATTCGGACTCTCAAGCCCCACAGGACTATCATCTTTAATACTATAAGTTGAACAGTCACTCTATTAATTCCATACCTTTACCTTGTCTATTGAAGACCTATCCATCGATGCTTCTCCCCCTATCCTTATAGTATCTTCAGAGTCCCTTTGGGATTCTCGAGATACTTGGGAGTAGGTTACACCAGCAGTGTTGGAAGTTTTAGCAATAATAGAGAACCAAATATATGGGTCCTGTTTTGCGAAAAGGGAGAAACTTGCTATTTTGTTGTTTTAAGATATAAATATTCTTACTTTGCATAGCAATCAGTCTTTATCTAAGTAAACATATAAAAGAACATTAGAATGACCTTGTTACATATATGGCAAATGGTTTGAGAAATATGATGTGATAGTATATAGAACTGGGTGATAACTATAAGACTACAACTGAGACTGGCAAAAGGTGGAACTATAGCAGAGGTGCCCAGCCTCAGTATAAGATTATAGAGTCTGAAATCCTTGGAGATCCAGAGTACTAAATAGTTTATAATCGGAATTCATATGCACGTGAGTGGATTACTTGCATGAAAGACAGACTTTCAGGCTGATCAACTGGTAATCGATAAGATGTTCTCATATTGGCAGCATCAACTTGAATATAGTTCATTGAGCACATGAATTGGTGGCTTTCTGGTGGTGGAATGCTAGACACAATTAGGGTGATAGATAGTTCAGTAAATCATTTGGCTGGGTGGGGAGGATATTTTCATAGTCCAACAGTGTTGATACAGTAATTGATAAAAGAATAAAGTTGGAAAGATGCTTGAATAATATAGCCAATATAAGGACTGGGAAAAGTGTATAAATAATTAGCGGTTGCCCCTGTTAAGGAACCACCCTCTGTCCCCACTATACACCTGGCAATTGAAATCTCAACACTATGAGATATCATTATCAACTCCACCAAGCAGGTTCCCACCCCCTCTGGCCACGCTATGTGGTTGAGACCTGTTTACTTCCATCTCCCCTCACCAAACTTATTAGGGTCTAGCCCTATGAGTCCATCCTCTCTATTCCATCCTAGCTAATAGTTTCCTCTCCTATCCCCGCTCTTGTTTCACCTCAGTTAGCTTGTTTACTCTGCCTCGCTTAACATTTGCTCAGTCAGCAACACCCTACCTTCATACAGCTGAGAGACCCACTTGCAGTAAGAGGAAACTACCTAGAGGCCTCTGGTCACTTGGCAGTCCAATAGTCGATTCCTCTACTCTCTGTACTTTGAGAACTGCCTAGTTTGGTATGTACTCAGTTTTGTCCCTGCTAATTGGGTCTACCCCTCCTGCTCTTCTCCTCAGATCTCCCCCCTCCACGCAAGATTGCTAGCACCCTACAGCTGCCCCCCTCTTTAGCTGGCACCTTACTGCCTCAACATGGCTAGGACACTACTGCTCCCTTCCTCTCCAGCTGGTACCTTATTACCTCCCCTCTCCTCAGACTGGTGCCCACAGTCGAATCTGCCTTCGGTCACGATTGGTCCTAGTATTGCACTGCCTCCTGGACTTGTGTTAATGTCATCAGTTACATTTGAATCCCAGGTCCATCCCCACCCTGCTGGTGCCTTTATGGTGTAAAGTAGTTTCTATTTTTTCCCTATCTGTAGAAGTTTTCTTCAAAGTTTTTCCTTATGCTTTCCTGCTTTCCTGCTTCTTACTTTCAAGCTGTTGTCTCCTTTGCCAGCTGGAGCTTTGTTTGCTTGTGGGTAAGATGTGTGGTTAGGCCCATACTACAGGGTTCTGTGACTACAAGTTTTATTCGCCGGAGACATGGAGGACCTTTGTTTGGATTAAAGATTTTGTTTTTGCCATAGCTAGTACACCATGCATGTTCATGTACCTTAACAATGAAGTTATGAGGTAATCAAAAAAAAAAATCAAACTCCCATATAATTAAAGGATCATTAAGCAATACAGAAGACACCTTAACAATATATTAAGTTAGCAAGTTATTAAGATATAGAAGATTACTTTCTGCTATTGGCAAGCTTTACTCTTATCTATCCTCTTTTAACCAAGGTTTACAGGCAGTTCTCTGACCCTCTCGATACGAGCCTGGCTTAGGTAATTCAACAGCACCGAATTGACTACCCTGTAATACCAGCTCAGTTTCACCTTCCCCATCCTACTGTCCCACCAGTTCATCCCTGCCTCCTGCACAACCTCTCTCATAGAGAATCCCGCCTCATCCCCCTCCTCTGCACAGCCCTCACTGGTATAAATGAGATGGTTACCGATACCAACCCCCTCCCGCCCTGCTTCAATGCACTTAACCTACCTACTCGTATTAACCCTGCCCCTACAGCTGATCCCAATGGCCTTGTAGCCTGTGAAGCTACAGAGCAGCTTTCCACCTTCTAGTCACTACTAGTGCCACTGCCAGATGCCGTCTTTTCTACATACCAGTCCTCCAATGATCTAGACCCTTCTAGCCAAAGGCTTCCTCTTCCCTGCCTGTTCAGGAAGCCTCCCATATAGTGAATTGCTTTGACCTGGAACTCTCCTGATACAATACCAATAACAAATTGTGGGTTGGCAATCCTGCATCCTACGCTCTCTGATATTGGACACCTAGGATACTCATCAATACCGCCTTGGGATATTTCCCCCTGTAACCATGGTTCTCTCTGACCTATCTGACACAATGATGTGTAAAGCATACTCTTTCTCTTCTACTACTCCCAAGTCATATGCTTCTTCTGCTGCTACACCACCTCCTCCATACACTCAATGTAACAAACCACGGAAAAAAGCTATTTTCATGGAACTAGTCAGTGTGTCACCAGGGGCATCCTTGCCTTTAAGGGTCCTGCCCCTCTCCCTGCTGCCAAATGGCCCTTCTTCCCCCCTTGAACTTCACCTGTAGTTCACAATGAGGCCGACTGCATTGCTACTACCACTGCTAACATTATGGCAACAATGATCTGGCAGGCTGACTGCCCCTTCCCCCTTTCCTGCTCTGCCAGAGTTAGCTTCAATGGGTCATTCACTCTTCTTGGAATGGACACCTATTTCTTGCCTACAGTCTACTCCACCTACTTAAAGGCCATGATCAACAGACCGAACCTGGCCTTTCCTGTTAAAAACAACTCATAACACTTATTCCTCCCTGCTCCCAATGAGGTCCAACTAGCCATTCACAACCTTCCCACAACATACCTCCCAGATGATGCTAGTGACCTTTTCTCCTGTCTTTGTGAGTCTGTATGTAATGCTATGGACTTATTAATTGACTCTGCATATTTCCTACTGACTGACCCCAGGATCTATGCTTCCAAGACCACCCTATCGGTGGTTGTCACTATCCCATCTGATGACCTCCCTTGCTTAGGATACAATTTTCCCCTAGTTTTTCACCAAGGCTGGGTGGGAAAAGTCCACTCTGGTTATAGATTTATGCAATGCAGAAAATGCTAGAAGTTTGGGTGCTCTACCCTAATGTGTAAAGCGGCCAATCACCTCAGTCCTATCTGTGACTTAACACACTCCCAATCAGCCTACAGCTGTCCTAACCCTACCTGCCCTACAGGTAGCAACCTTAAATCCTTTCTTTGATGTTTTCCCACCTTGCCCCTGATAAGCTTCAAATGTACTAACTCCTATGCTGACACTGATCTCTCCTGTCCCATGAGACTCATCTCCCCAGTTAGGCACATGGGTACATGGTACTGGAATCTAGTACTGAATTCATACGAAAATTGGGCGGAGATACTACTCATACCCCGCCAGCCCCCTTGTTGGGCCCACACGTCACCTGCGGCGCCTTCAGCAAAAAGTGTCCCCTTACCAAAAAACCGAAGATTGGCGCCCCTCTTGTAACACTATATTCATCAGAGCCGTCCGTCCGACCGGATGCTGTGCGTAGGGTATATGAAGAGGGAGACTCAGACGACCCACTGCAACTGGAATCAAGTGCATTGGATCAGTATCCACAGAGCTATGGCCAATTCTGTACAGCCTTCACTGGAATGGACCGAAGGTGACGGGATGCTCGGCGCAAAAATAAGGATATGATGAGTGGGCTCCAGAAGAAACATGAGAACCCACTCAGACTCCGAAAACATGACTATCTTAGTCTAAGAACCTATCAGAACTGGTTGATAAGGAGAGGCATAGCAATACGATACGGTATTAGAGTGATCATAAGTCTTAAGTCAACCTGAAAACCATGTGTAAGACACCTGGAAAGTCAGCAGTATCCAGATAGGTCACCAGCCAAGTTGGCCACTTGGAGTTCAAATAAAGTATTAGTAAATTCCACGATGAACTACCTAAGTTTAAGCAGCAGGACTAAGAACGACATCTCCGACTGATAAATGATTCACACCATCAGGGAATACAGGACCTCTGACATGTTGATAAGCTGTAGGGGCAACAATATTCTCAGGGTCAAACAGTTCTTGCACTTAGGATTGAAGGACAGAAACTGTTAGAAATATAGAAGTCAGATGTAGTCCGCGAACACTCAGACGCGGGATATAATCAATGGAGAGCCTCCCCAACTTTAGACATCATCAAGCAACGGAGAAGAGATCTTATCAATATTATAAGTTTTACTCAATATCTTTACCTATGTGCCTTCTTAGACAATCACTGTTTATGAAGAAAGATTTAACCCTAGTCTGATTTGCTTGTCCTTAGAATCGACTACCCTTAACATCCCCCTTCAGATCAAGGCCTGCCCCCTGCCCCTTAAAATTGTCACACTCATCCAGCTTATTACATGATCCAGGATGCACTCCATCCCCCAGCCCAACTGATGACTCCTTCCCCTCCCTTTACCACTATGTACCACACTTCACCTCTTTAGTCCTCCCTTGCTGCTGACCACACAGCTGACCCTCTGTCCAGATCTATTTCTCCCATTCCCTCCTGGCTCTCCAGCTCCCTCCATCCCATGGCCTATTTGCTTTTCCCTGTTAAATAGTTGCCCTATAGGGACCATCCCTATGGTGCAGGCAGCAGTATCCGCCCATACTCTCATTCAATACAACTGCCCAGGGAGCTGAAATGTGTTTCTTTCCTTATGTAAAGGTTTTGCTACAATGCCCTACCTCTTTCATTTAGTGGCCCTTCAAGACTCTATACTCTATGGGAGCTGTCTCCCCTCCTTTGTACACTACTAGTCTTTTTTTACCCTCACTACCCCCTATAGCACCAAACCTAGGGTTGCTATTTTTGCTTTATCTTTTTTTATACAAAGTTTTGCTTTACTTGCAGTTTCTTTAGATAGGCTCGATATTATAGCAGTTGATGTCCTCTCCCCTACTGAACTATTCTCATTCAAGCATAAGGTCTTCCGTGTTTACAACTATCAATCTGTTCAAGGAAGGTCATCACCCATTGGAACTATCCCATCCTCAGCTTTGTTTTTAGAACATTCATTCCCCACTCTTTCATGTGGAAATCAAAACCTCCACCACCACCCCCTTTCTAACCCCCTATCAAATTTCTCTTACTAGATGGATAATCTTTCATCACATTTTTTCGCCCTAGCCTCCTAGCTATACTTCTCACTGGTTAACACACCTGGTGTTTTTACTAGATTTTCTTTTGACGATACAGGCAGGCCTGGTGTCCTTGACCTAGCATTTTCCAGCTCTGCTTTAGCTCCCTTTATCTACTCTTGGAACTCATCCCTCTCTTCAACTGGCTCTGACAACCTACTGATTACAGTTCAATTTTCAAACACTTTCTTGTATACCCAGGACCCTTTTCTCACAACTAGGTAGTAACTAATTGTGTACTCCTGACCCCTCTTGTTAAAGAACTTGTTGAAATTTCTTATTTGTTTTTATATGAATATTTCCTTGAACATATCGTATATTCTGTTACTTGGTTAGTATTTCGGCAATACCTATTACACCGCATACATTACTACAACTAGGACATAAAGTGCGTTTATTTCTGTTATATTTCATTTATAACGATAAGGATTCTTATGTATAATTCTTTATCTGGTATTTGGGTTATTTCGCTTGATTATCACATATTTTAACGGTTATTGTTCCGTCCTTTATGTCTTGTCATCCACAACGAAACTCCTCACACCACTTTAGATTTCTATAAACTTTTGGGATTTTCTTGGCAGGTTTTCAGGGTCAAATACATTCGCACTTATGTTTTTCCTACTGACGTTATGGTAAAACATGTTCGTACTTTTTTTTTCCCTTTTATATGGGTTTAGATAACGGGAGGGCGCACTCTTGTATATATAGGGGCTACCGCCCACTTTTCTCGCTTTGAAGAATAAGGAACAGACTACCTACCAATCTACCTTCATATATCTACCTCTCCGCATCAAGGCGTGCGCGCAATATTCACTTAGTATTGCGTTAGTATATTCCGATAGATATAAGATCGTGCCCATACACATTTGGACAGGTTATGAGCCCGGGCCTCTTATATCTTTAGGATATACATTTACACCCTCCAACAGACCACGAAACCTCACAGTAAATGAAGCAAAACCCGTCCTGCCATCGATCCACGTTTCCCACCAGAATAATACCCAGAAATATCTTTCTCAGCAAAGTTTATTTCTCGGCACGAAACATCGACCAGACGAAACGCTCCTTCTTGACGAAACCAAACATTCCCGGCCTCGGCATTATACAAGTCTCGGCGAAACACTCTCGGCGTTAACCACTACTTAACCGAGCTCTTTTCACCGTTCACCTCCGTCTCCTTCTTTTTCCTCTCTTTGTACGCGCAAGCGTTACCCACCACTCCCCTGCACACTTTATCATCTACCTGGAAGTTAACACATCTGAGGGTGGACACTCCCAGAAAAATCCTTGTTAGGTGAACGTGTTACTTTCAGGCTTGATAAAAGTTGTGTGGACTTCAAGGGGGTATGTGGCCACAGAGGACAATTCGAAGAACACAACTAGTGTAACCAAAATCCGCTATGGCCTCAGCCTCAACCACCGTCCCTGAACCTTCGTCAGACAATCCCACAGCAACCCCTCTGCCCATTGACCAAAGGGCACAGACACACGCTATTAACTCTCAACGCGGCTTCGCACCCAGTTACGAACTCAGCTCCATCCCAAAGCTGACTGGGCCAGAGAACTACCGCACAGGGCGTGACATCTACGAGTACGTCCTCGGACTGTTCAACTGGAGGGACATGGTGCAAGGAACGGAAACTATCCCCGATGAAATTCGGGATGAAGACAGGAATCTCACGAATGTTGACCCTATAGATGAATTTCGCGATCGCTATCAGTGGGCATCGGCCTACTTCCTCGAGACCATTGATCCACAATGGCTCATCCTTCTGGCAACACACAAAACGCCACACGCAATCTGGACGGCACTCCAGGACAAATTTGACAGAGAAAACACCTTCTCCTTCTTCGACCAACTCAACGCTGTTCTCGATACCAAATACAAGTTGTCTGAACCCATCACTGATCACATTGGCAAGTACGACACCCTCTGGAATCGCATACCACACCGTTGCACCTCTGCTACCGAAAATGACCGTTACGCCCTACCTTTTGCATTTAAGACGGTATTGGAGTCATCGGAAGTAAAAGCTACTGTCCTTCTCCGATCCCTTCCCGAGTCGATGAACAACATTGTCGACAACGTCTAAACCAAGGAGGACCTCCTACAACCATGTCTATAACAGGTTGTTGGACCATAAAACTTCGCTTAATTCTGAAGAAGACAAGGCGTATAAAACTGCCACTGTCAAAGGAGAAGGGAAGGAACAATCCCAACGGAAGGGAAACAGCACATCGGTCACAGCCAAGGAATGCTCATACTGCAAAAAGCATTACCCCTCTGCACGCAATGAAGGGCATACTTGGAAAGAGTGTCAGAAACTCAAGACCGATAACCAACGAGGAAGGAAAGGACGGCGATTGACACTGCCAAGATAGGCAAGGAAGAGACATCCAAACCGGTCAGTACATCCTCAACCCTTACTACTACGCGAAAGACCCCTCACCCACACATTTGGGTAATCAATATAGGCGCAAGCTCACATATGACAAGCAACCTAGACCTTCTTATAAATTTGAACCAGAAAAAGGAAACGTCAAGTTAGGCGATGACTCTGTAATTGAGTCATGCGGCCGAGGAACAGTTAAGCTCATGGCCAAAACGTCTAATGGCCATGTATCTCCTGTTTTTCTTCCACGTGTTCTCTGGGATCCTAAGTTGGGTCAATGCAATTTATTATCGTGGCGCGCTGTCGTTTCTTTGGGAAAAGGGTTTTCTTTACGCAGTTCAGGGAAGGACATGTATGTCATGGGAGAGAATAAAGAGGTTTTATGGGGCAAGCTTGACGGACAAGATTATGTTGTGCAGGAAAGAAAGGAACAGGCAAACAAAATGACCTATCAGGAGTGGCATGAAGCCTTGGGTCATCCCTCAGCAGCCTACCTTCACTCTGACAAATACTCCGACATACCGCATATCCCTAAGGTTCCTAGAGGTTGGGAATGCGAAACTTGCATTACCTCCAAGTCGTCCCAATGAAAACCAGAACCAACACAGCACCGTTGCCAAAGCCCCTTCGAGTTAATTCACTCCGACTTAAGCGGAAAATTCTCGACACCATCATTTGGTAATTCTTGGTACTATATCACCTTCATTGATGACTGCACACGATACACCTGGATTTACCCCATTAAGGTAAAATCCGATACGGTAAAAATCTTCAAACACTTCATCCAGGAGCGACAAACCCAAGATAGCGCCATAATCAAACGATTCATGACTGATAACAGTGGTGAATACGTGAACCAGAAATGCTAAACCTGTTTCAGGCGCATAGAATACTTCATGACAAATCTCCACCCTACTCACATGAATCAAATTGCGTTGCTGAACGGTATAACAGGACCATAATAACCGCCACTAGGTCCATGTTAAAAGGTTTAGCTCTACGGCTTTGGGCAGAAGCAATCGCAACCGCCGTATACCTCAGACACCGTCTTCGCAACCGATCCATAGGAGGTTCAACCCCCTATGAATCTCTCTACAACCAAAAGCCGTTGATCAACCACCTGCGCCCATACGGGACCAAATGCTTCGTCCACTTACCTGAGGAGACCAGAAAACCAGGAACGAAGCTACAGCCCAGGGCGATCGAAGGCTATCCTGTTGGATACACATCCTCTGACAAGATATACCGGATATACATCCCCTCGCAACATAAGATATCCGAAACACGACAGGTACACTGGACTACTAAAACGATTGAACAATAGGAAGTGCCAAGTACAACACCTGCTCCGGAATCCCAATTTGCGACCGTCCATCCTCCCTCCTTTGCAAAAGACCTGCAATCATACAGTCAGACTTTGGAATTGGAACCGAGTGCGACAACTACCAACCACACAACAGCGATTGAAATCCATCGTCCTCCATTACCTCCAGATCCAGAGAACTACGACTGACCTAACACACCGTCACCTACTCCTGAACCTGCTCCCTTGGAACAACAACCTCAAGAACATGAGGCCCTACCAGACGAGCAACCGGAAACATGGACAAGGTCAGGACAAATCTCACGCCCACCGGTACGCTTTGGCAGAAATGCTACTGAACTACCGGATGAGCATCCCACCACGTATCACCAAGCGATTAACAGTACGCTTAAGGAACAGTGGACCACGGCGATGGATGACGAGATTAATGCACTAAAAAGGATAGACACCTTCGATGTTGTTGAGAGCCCGATGGGAGGAAAGATAATCGATAGTAAGTGGGTTTACAAGACTAAACATAATGCAGAAGGGACTTTCGAAAGATTTCGCGCATGAGCCGTTACCAAAGGGTTTCCACAAATTCCCAGCTTCGACTTCGAAGAAACATTCGCCCCTGTTATCCTTTATGAATCTCTCCGCATCCTCCTCGCGATATGCGCCAAAAACAAACAGCGACTACGACAGTTCGATGTTAAATCTGCTTTCCTCTATGCCGAACTCAAAGAAGAAGTTTACCTACGACCGTTACCTGGGTACCGTGACGGAGAAAAAGTATGGAAACTTAACCGATGTCTTTATGGACTTAAGCAATCTGCGAAAGAATGGTATGCTCTCTTTGCAAAATTCTTAACCTCCAAAGGATTTACGACATCAGCCCTCGACCCATGCATCTTCGTCCATGCTAAACACGACCTCTACGTATCGGTTTACGTCGACGACATTGCTATACACGCAGCCGACTCCCCCCACGCCACATCTCTGATAAAAGACCTGAAAAAGGCATTCGAGATCACTGACCTATGGGAAGCTAACTTCCTACTCGGCTTGCACATAACGTATACACCAGACGGCATACATCTTACCCAGGCAAAATGCATCAAGTCAGTCCTCCAACGATATGGCATGGAAAACTCACGTTCCGTTTCTACCCCTTTACCAGAAGGCATTCAACTTACGAAAGGGACCGAAGACATACGAATACCAGACCCCTCCATTTACCATTCGATTATATGATCACTTATATACCTCACCACTGGCACAAGACCCGACCTCTTGTATACGATTTCATTTCTTTCTCAATTTTCTTCTTGCCCATCTGAGGCACACTTAAAGGCCGCTAAACAGGTCCTTCGTTACCTTGCTGGAACTGAAAATATAGGATTGTTCTACCCGTACCCAACCAACGCAACTCCCGCTATCGATGTCTATGCTGATACAGACTTTGCCGCTTGCCTTGATACCTGCCGCTCCTTCTCAGGATACATTGTTATCTTAAATGGTTCATGTATCTCCTGGCGATCCAAGAAACTGGCATCCGTCGCTACATCTACTACCGAAGCGGAATACGTTGCTATGTCACTGGCTACGCGACAAATCTAATGGTTCCAAAAAGGCCTCACTGATATTTGACTAAGTTTACCGATCGCTTTGCACGCAGATAATACCCGTGCTAATTTTCTTGCAACAAACCATCCACTCATTTAAAGTACCAAACACATCGATGTTCACTTTCACAAAATACGTGAAGAACTCGACCGCGGTTCGTTCACTTTACTAAAACTTGAGTCGTCAGAAAACCTTGCCGATATCTACACCAAAATCTTAGCCAAACCGGCACATACACAGTTGATGGGACTTCTGGGCTGTAGATAATGAGGGGAAGTGTTGAAATTTCTTATTCGTTTTCATATGAATATTTCTTTGAACATATCGTATATTCTCTTACTTGGTTAGTGTTTCGGCAATACCCCCATACCGCATACATTACAACAGCTAGGACATACTGTGCGTTTATTTCTGTTATATATCATTATTACGAAAAGGATTCTTATGTATAATTCTTTATCTGGTATTCGAGTTATTTCGCTTGCTTATCACATATTTTAACGGTTATTGTTCCGTCCTTTATGTCTTATCATCCACAACGAAACCCCTCATACCACTTTAGATTTATATAAACTTTTGGGATTTTCTTGTCAGGTTTTCAGGGTCAAATACGGTCGCACTTATGTTTTTCCTACTGACGTTACAGTAAAACATGTTCGTACTTAGATTTTTCCCTTTTATATTCTTTTAGATAACGGGAGGGCGCACTCTTGTATATATAGGGGCTAACGCCCACTTTTCTCGCTTAGAAGAATAAGGAACGGACTACCTACCAATCTACCTTCATAAATCTACCTTTACTCATCAAGGCATGCGCGCAATACTCACTTAGTATTGCGTTAGTATATTCCGATAGATATAAGATCGTGCCCATACACATTTGAACAGAACTTGCTATTCCTCTCCCTCCCATTCTTTCCACAACCACATCTGTAACAGGCGCTAGCCTGTGTGAACGGTTATACAAAAGAGCATAAGCGGTAGCCTGCAATCACTTTAGTGTCTAAGGGAGACATGCTAAGAGGCTAAGACAAGGAGAGTACAATAGAATGGTTTATAGAGCGAAGGGGAACAATAGGATCGCCGTTCAACCAAGTGTATTCACTGTCTACGCATCTGTCTGAAGTCTGATGTCTCCTGCTAGCCAGGAGACCACTCTTAAATACATGAATTCTTTGCTGCAAGAGTGGAGGCTCTGGAAACCAGCAGTTACTATCATTACCCATGAGTGTACAGCTACCGGAATCCTGTGACCCTGCTGGAGTCCAGGAAAGCCTAGGGCTCTCCCACAACACTGCCTCTATCCTACCGCCGGTATACATGACCTGCTCCTTCCCTTGGAACTCCTGGGGCACAATCCTGCCGATCCTCCAAAGTATTCAGTAATCAGGACGCCAGAATCTAGAAAGTCCGGTAGGGAAATCAAATACAAAAGAAATCAAATCATGTGGATGTAATCTGCCAAAGGAAAGGCTAACAAGAGTGGTAATAGAGGTACCAGAACATGTACACATGTTGCATTCTCCAAATCTGAACAAAACTACTCTTCTGCTAAGGCCATAGGCCTTATCGCCGCTCTCCTAAGGCTAGAGCATAGAATCATCATCAGGGTTGAAGTAGCTATCATCTGAGCCTGCAGAATCATATTCCTCATGGTTATAGGGCTGCCAGAAATCGTTGAGTACTATGTTTCTATGGCAAGGGATTGTAGAGACCACCATAGGCTCTCAAGAGGTCCTGACATAGTGGGAGGTGATCTTAGGCATCAGTTCTGAGCTATGGTTTTCTTTCCTGTATTCCGCTATGATTTCCATTAAGTTCTCCATGTTCTCGATAGGTTCCCTACAGTCATCTGTCCTTTCATACCCTTTCCAGTGTACCAAGAACTCAACTCTGTTGTTCTGTAGGCGATAATCCAGTATCTCATCTGCTTCCTATTCCTCTGCATTGTTGATGAGTATAGTGGTTGGCCTATCCATCCTCCTAGATGCAAATCTATTGGGATCGTTCTTATAGTATTCCTTGAGGCATGAGATGTGAAAGTATGGCTTCTGGCGCTCCATGCTCTTAGGCAATTCAAGCTTGTAGTTATCGCTACTAGAGTCATATTCTAGACCCTTAAAGGGTCCAAACCAGAGAGGCTCTAGCTTCTTGGATCGTCCAGAGGTGGAGGTGTAAGTGCGTCCTCTCACAAGAACTCTCGTGCTAATTTGAATGGTCTTCGATACGGGTTCCTCTTTTTATCTACTTGCATAGTTTGTCAGAATGTGGCATGCTTTCTGGCCATCACAATTTCCATCGTGGTGGCATCATGGGCATTCAAGATCTCATCCACTGCTTGTACTTTACTGGTGGATCTGAGGAGAGGATTGAAGAGCTTCCAAGGGCGTCATTAGAGTGCTTGGTATGGGGATATACCTAAGGATTCATTGGGGGCACCATTCCTAGCTGCTGCTATCGCAGGGAGGGCATTGGACCAGTTGTTCTGTCTTTTATTGATGAAGTTCCTCATCATCTGTTTAAGGGTTTGAATTCGGCCCTCTACATGGCCATTGGTTTGGTAGTGGTATTGAGTTGCCATGCAGACCTGGATTCCCATTGACTTCATCATCTGAGACCAGAACTCCGAGGTAAAGCAGGAGTCTTGGTCCAGTACTATGCTAAGGGGATGTCCATGAACATCAAATATCGTCTTCTGGAGCTTGCAGAATACTTTTTCAGAGGTGGCAGAGTCCTGAAGTGGTATAAGATGAGTGTAGGAGGTAAAGCGATCAATAATAACCATGATAGTTGATTGGTTGTTTGATTTGTTGAAGGGGCTAGCGAAATCGATGGCAAGGGATTGGTAGGCTTCGTCAGGTGCTGACAGGGCTAGAGATCTACCTGCCGGAAATGTTGTGGGTTCCTTGTTGATCTGGAATTGATTACAAGAATGGCAGTAGGCTATAAAGTCCTGGCACATCTGAGGCTACAAGAAGAAACAAGCAGCGTACTTGTATGACTTGTGAGTTAAGAAATGTTCTAAGCCTTCATGAACTGTTTTAAGGATGAAATCCCACATGGATACTCCCCTTTCTAAGGGTCCCATAGAGATATAGAATGATATAATAGCCGCTGGTATTGTCAGCTATCAGGAGGCAATCTTGGATTGAATAGTGTAGCTTGTCAGTGGTCTCCTGGACTGGGCAGAAAAGAGGGTCATTCTGGAGAGCTTCAATGACAGCTGAGCGGATTTTTCCCATGAGGGATGAGTGGAGGGTACCAAGGAAGGTCTGGGCCTTATCAGTTTCTGTAGAGTTCCAGAAAGCTTCAGGATCACTATAGAGGGGTCTAGAAGCTGGCGAAGCTGGTGAAGCCTGAGGTGGGCGGGCTGGAGTTAACATATATGCAAGTCTGAGGTATTTGTTTCCTAGTGATAGTAGGGATATAGAGCTATCATTTGATGGAGGAGGGCTACTGTCCATTGAAGTATCTGATGTTGCTTTTGCTTTCTTTGCTTGCATTCGATTTTCAGGGCCCTTGGGGAAATGTCCTTTAGCTTCTTTGCCGTCTCTGTGTGTAAGGCACTAGTCATCATAGCAGACCGTCCAAGAGAGCTGTGAATGGCTTCGTTCCTCTCTAGTCTGGTGAAGGCTCAAGGTAGCTTTATCTCCCTAAGGGTTTCCTGCCTGGATGCTGCTATCGTTGCTGCTAGCCCTATTCTTGTGCTTTTGGGATTGACTGACTGATTGGCTGCTATCTCTTTGCTTGCTAGGTAGTTTGGGGAGGAGCGGTATATAGATTCGCGAGTAGTGAGGGATGGAGTGTCCTGTGTTTCTTCAATAATTTCCATTTAACTGTCGGAATCTAGGCTATAGTATGAGGAAGAAGTTTAGTTGGTTTGAATATGATTGGAGTATGATTCTGGAGATCTGAATTTTCGGAGATGGGGTCCTGTAGCATTATATCTTCAGGCCCTGAATAGGTTTCATGGATTCTGGATAGATAGTTTGCCAGATAATTCGAAACTCCAGGCATGTATTCTATTTTAAAATCGAAGCGGCTAAGATGCATTATCCATCTTTGCTGCCTGTCACTGAGATTCTTCCATGTCAAGAGCTTGGTAAGACTCTCATAGTCAGTAACTATGGTGAACTGTGTGTGGGACAACAGATGGGCGAAGGTTTGTACAGCCTCAACTATTGCAAGCGCTTCCTGTTGGTGGGTGGGGTAGTTACTCTGAGAGGCTGACAGTTTCCTGGAATGGAATGCTGCCAGACTGGCTGTATATCTGGTTGGTCCTTGACCTATCCAAGCACCACTGCCAGTAGGAGATGCATCGGTGAATAGCCAAATTGGTTCTGGGTTGGTATAGTCAATAGGTTTAAGAACTTGATGATTTTTCACCGCTTTTTTCACTACTTGAAAGGCTGCTTCCTGCAAGTCTGTCCAGATCTATTCAGCATCGCCGGTATGCTCTGTAAGTGGTGGAGTAATGGTGGCTATGTGTGGTAGGAACTGGGAGATATAATTAACCATCCTACTAAAGCGCTGAAGTTCCTTCCTGTTTTGAGGTCTTGTCCAGTCCTGAATACTTCTGATCTTCTCTGGTGCTGGGTGAATGCCTTTATCATCGATAAGGTGACCTAGGATATCAAGCTTTTGTGCAAAAAAAACACTCTTCTTTGGGTTGGCATATAGCTGCACTTTTTCCAGCTTCTTGCAAATAGCTTTGATATGCTTGATATGGTCTTGGTGTTTTTTCACTATATATCAGGATATCGTCAATGTATACCGATAAAAAGACTCCTAACTCTTCTGAATATGTATCTTCCATGACTCTCATGAATGTTCCTGGCGCATTTGTGTCTCCTTGCAGCATTACTTTGCAGGTGAAGCCTCCAAAGGGTGTCTTGATAGTGTTATACTTGTCATCCTCAGGCTCAACCCTGGTCTGACAGTAGGCATCAGTGAGGTCTAACTTTCTTTGGAATTTGGCTCTGCCCACAGTGTTGAGTATGAGCTGCTGATTAGGGATTGGGGCTTCGTCCTTCTTAGTATTCTTATTCCTGTAGCGAAGGTCCAATAATGGTCTTATCCTGCCAACAGGTTTCCCTTAAATGAGCATGCTGGCGCCTCCTGGTGTTTGGGATCTGTAGAGTATCTCGGCCCTGATTTGCTTCTCTATCCATGCCTCAAATTTAGGGATCAATTTTTCCGGGGTCTTGAAGGTTGACATCTTGACATAAAGGTCTGGGTCCTTGATCATGATCTGGTGGTTAAAGCGGCGCAATGGTGGTATGGTATCAGGTATTTCCGTGACAAAAACCTGAGGGATCATCTTGAGGAAATCTGGTATGTCTTCCTGTTTAGCCATCGCTGAGCGAGGCTGGGTACTGTTCCCATTGCAGTTTACTATGACTTTATGGTCAGGGAAGTAGAGGGTATTTTTCCAGTAGTCTATGACTACTCCAAAGCGTCTGAGGTTGTCACAAATCGTGACTTAGCAATATGGAATATTTCACATGACTCACGATTCGTGAGATCATTTATGATTATGATGTTTGATTTGATTTATGTTTATGGTGTCATGACTCACGATTGTGAGGTCATATGATGTTATGACTTTCGCACCTGACTACAAGTATGACTCGGAGGCTTCACGCATGTGATGCGATTAGCGCACATGACTATTTATGGAAATTGGATATTATGGGGATTGTATACTATGACTCAAATTGTCAGTCATAGGATGTTTGTTATACTATGACTCACGCGGCAGTCATAGTAAAGAGGTGACTCATAGTAAAGTCACCAGGGTCAGGGTTGTGGGAAGAGTGCCTATATAAGAAGGGTCACAGACCCAGATAGCTAGCTCTTCACGCAACCACCTAACTTACTTCCTATGTTATACTTTTACTATTAATCAATACTTTATTCTTATTACAACCATCCGTTTATATGACCAACCGAAAGGTAATTAAAGAAACGTATCGCTAAGGAGCAGTTGCACAGGCTAGGAGTGAATGGACTCAGCATTCCCTATGCGACATAAGGCTACGAGACCTGAAGAGAAGTAAGACGAGTGGTACGTATCGTTACCTGTTGCAGTTGAAGGAGATAGTGTGCCTTGTCCGGCAGACTAAGGATAGGTTTGTAACATTTGGTTATGTCTTTTGCGACACTTACCGAATACAAAACGGATTCACCTACAGATACAGAAGTACCAGACTTCAACGATCCACAGACTCTCTTAGGACTCCAAGCAGAACTTGGACAAGCCTTAAGCGAAATATCGCAAGAAGGATCCCCCAAGACCTCCAAGCCTGGTCACCCCGGAAGCAAGATCCAGATCAGGGTCAGTAAGCTCAGGAGCATCCCCAATACACAGAATGTCGGGGGTAGCAGGACCAGCGGATACGATAACTCTCACGAGAGAACAACTCCAGGAGTTGATCAGAACAGTTCAGGAAAATCGACAGGAACAGACGGTGCGGAGACCAAAAATCAAACTCTGAATATGTTTACAGGAGACCGTACCAAACTGCGAGCATGGCTAGTCCAACTTGCCATATACTACACAGCACTAGGATAGGGAGAAAACGAAGACGGATTAAAAGTAGACTTCGCCAAATCCCTACTGCGGGAATCAGCAGGCAAATAGATTACTCCATATGTGGAAGGAAAGACCCCAGCCACATGGAATAACTGGACAGAATTTCAAGCCACTCTACGCATCCAATTCAGCGACGTGGATGCTAGGGAAACGGCAAGAAATAAAATCGAGAAAATCAAGCAAGGGAGCAGGAATGTGACTGATTTCTGGAACGAGTTACGACTATTGGCAACAGAGGCGGAATACGACGAAGCAACCTTGGGAAGGGCCTTCCTAAGAGGCTTACACAAAGAAATCCAGCACGCATGGGCCATGAGGGCTCAAGACTTTACGACGACTGAGGAAATGGCGGTATGGGCCATTAATCAGGAAAATCGCCTGGACGTTATCAAACATGTGCAAGGAAGGTCAAAAACCAAAACATACGACAACTCCAGAAACTACGACGGCACCTTCAAGACCCAACGAATAGAGCAGTCTCGGGGAGATCCAATGGACCTAGATGCGACTAGGGGAAGACAAGCTCTTAACATATCCAAGACCAAATATTGGAGGAGAAGAAACAACAATCTGTGTATGGCATGTGCGAAGCCAGGATACATGCTGAGAAACTGCACCAACCCAAGAGAAGAGAAAGAATACCCGGCGAGGACAGTCAGTAGGTTTCAGAAGCCACGATGGAAACAAAGAACAGCAATCCGCGAAATGGATCTTGAAAGCGAAAAGAACGAAGAGGAAAAAGACGACGGTCCCCAGTAAGCGATTATCTGAGGGACAAGGGGAAAAAGAAACCCATCGAGATAAGAAACCTCTACGCAGCACTAAACAACACGGAATCACTGGAACACGAAAATGACTATGTCATGGTAAAAATGCGACTACATGGCAAAAACAAGATTATGAGCATCCACAGAATGATTGTCTCAGGAGCGACTGAGGACTTTATTGATAAGGAGGTATGCGAAAAGTACGGCATGCCTATGGTGAAAGCCAAACAACAACGAGAGATTTCCCTGGCGGACGGCAAACTCAGTGCGATGGGTCCAGTTACTCATACGATGACAGTACCTATGGACATTGGTAGCCATAGGGAAATGATTACCTTCCAAGTGGCAAATTTACAAAACCATGAAGCAGTTCTTGGAATGCCATGGTTGAGAGAACATAGCCCTGCAATTGATTGGGGAAAGGGACCATCACGTTTGATAGTGAGAGATGCACGACCTGGTGTTTAAAAGAGTCACCGAGGGTCTTTACAGTCCCAGAAGCGGAAGCCCTGGAGGAGAACTTAGATATGAAGTTCTCAACGGTTCAGGCAAAAACGGATAAACAGATCCTAGTCAAAAGGTTGACTAAAGAGGCAACGATGCCTACGAGAGGCTCACTGAGGGCGGCAGGACACGACCTGTACGCTAGCGAAAGAGCAACGAGACGAGCCAAAGGGCAAGAAGTCATCCGAACTGGAATAGCCATCGGATTACCACAGGGCACTTATTGGCGCATTGCACCATGAAGCGTTTGGCAGTCAAGAACAGGCTCACAACTAACGCGGGTGTAATAGATGCGGATTATACACTTGAACTGAAGGTAGTAATAGTGAACCTCGGGGACGAAGACTAAGCAGTCAACTCCGGTGACAGGATAGCACAACTGATATGCGAAAGATACCTGGACGGGGAGTGCAAGGAAGTCGAAGTACTTGCAAAGACTGAACGAGAAGAGAAAGGATTCGGAAGTACGGAGCATAAAAGAGACCAGGACAGAAATGAATCAGAGGGTACCCGAGAAGAAACAAAAACGGACCAGAAACGAATAGAGATCTGCGAGATCTCCACTCAAGCGTTTGGGAAGTTCTACAGAAGAGGAGAAATCACAGGCATTCTCAAGTGGAACCAGGACGACAGCCAATGCGATTTGAAGGCAATGAATGTCCGTACCGACCTAGCTATTAAGGCCAAAAAGTACCTAGGGAAAGAACCCTTGGAACGGATGATACCAGAAGTATATCACCAATACCTGGATCTCTTTGAGGAGAAAGAGAAGACAACGTTACCGCCTTACAGAGAATGAGTGGACCACGAGATTAACCTAGAAAAAGGGAAGACAATCCCAGCAAAGAGGTTATATCCACTAGGAGCGGCAGAACTGGAAGAATTGAGAAGCTATTTGAAACAGAATCTGGAAAGGGGATGGATACGAGACTCCTTTGCGGAAACAGGAGCACCCATCCTTTTCGTCAAGAAAAAGGACGGAAAATTACGACTATGTGTGGATTCCGAGGACTTAACGAAGTCACGAAAAAAGATCGGTACCAACTGCCACTTATCGGCGAATCCTTGGATAGGCTAAATAGCGCCCGATACTTTACGAAGCTGGATATTAAAGATGCATACCACAACGTGTGGATCAAGAAAGGAGAAGAATGGAAAACTACATTCGCCACACGATACGGAACTTACGAATACTTGGTAATTCCATTTGGCTTGACCAACGCACCGGCAACATTCCAGAGATGGATCAATCAAACGTTACACCGATTCTTGGACATATGCTCCATAGTATATTTTGATGATGTACTAGTGTACTCAGAAACTATGGAGCAGCACCAGAAAGACGTGGGAAAAATCCTGGAGGCGATTGGAAAATCCGGAATGAGAATCAAACCAACTAAGTGTGAATTCCACAAGACAGAAGTGGAATAGTTAGGATTTATTATCGACCAAGGAGGAGTCCGGATGGATCCTATCAAGACGGCAGCCATATGGGTATGGGCAATTCCGAAGAACAAACCAGATATCCAAAGATTCTTGGGATTCTGCAACTTTTACCGAAGATTCATAGAGGGGTTTAGCAGGACAGCAAAACCTCTATACAACCTGACGAAGGAAAATGCAAAATGGAAGTGGGGTACAGCAGAAGGCGAGGCGTTCAATACGATGAGACAAAAAATAACTTCAGCACCCGTACTCACCCATTACAATCTGGAGAGACGATCATGATTGAAACAGATGCATCGAAATATGTCTGGTCGGGAATTTTATTGCAACTGTGTGAAGACGAGAAATGGCTACCCGTGGCATTCCGATCAAAGACAATGACGAAGGCGGAATGCAACTATGATATTCACAACAAAGAACTATTGGGCTAAGTACAGGCACTCAAGGAAAGGAGAAGATATGTGTTGGGAAGCCATCACAAGACAACGATCCTCACCGACCATAAGAACTTGGTTCCTTTCATGATAACAAAAGATCTTAAAGAACGACAGATCCGGTGGAGCGAGAAGTTAAGCCAATACAATATAAGCATCGAATATTGGCCAGGAAAGGACGGCGGCAAACCGGACGCATTGACAAGGAGAAGTCAAGATGCGCCAGAAGAAGATAACGACAGGATCAAACAGAAACAAAGGATCCTATTACCACAAGAGAAATACTTCGAGGAGATAAGGATACAGGAAATGGATATGACTAGCTTTCACGAAGAAGAGATGAGAACTCTTAGGGAACAGAGTGGGAGGGACCCTCGCATACAAGAGATAAGGAAAGCATTGCAACAGGGAACAAAAGAAATGAAGGATGTAGCCCTGAGGCTATGTTAATGGAAGGATGACTGCCTATGGTACCAGAACAAGATTTGGGTACCAAAAGAGGAAAAGATAAGGACGGAACTTATCAGAAAAAATCACGACACTCTACAAGCAGGACATGGAGGGACAGCAAAGACCACAGAACTCATCAGTCGCAGTTATTACTAGCCTGGAATGCGAGAAACGATCAAGAGATATGTCAAGAACTGCGACATTTGTCAAAGGAAGAAATCATCACGACACACTCCGTATGGTGAACTACAATCAAACAAAGCACCAGATAAGCCATGGAAGTCGATATCTATGGATTTTATCACGGATTTACCAGAATCGGATGGCTACAATGCTACCTTAGTAGTCATCGACAGACTGACAAAAATGAGTCATTTTATTGCATGTCGGAAGGATATGACAATAAAATAATTCGCACAAACCTTTGCAAAAGAAATCTTACGATTACACAGATTGCCACAGGATATCATCACCGATAGGGGAACACTGTTCTCCTCGGACCTATGGAAGGAGACAGCCCAGAGATTGGGAATCGAAAGGAAACTAAGCACAGCTTACCATCCGCAAGCGGATGGACAGACTGAAAGAACCAATGCCATCCTGGAACAATACCTGAGAGCATACGTCAATTATCAACAGGATAATTGGAACGAACTATTACCGTTTGCGGAGTTTGCATACAACAACGGACAACAAGAAACAATTAAGACAACACCCTTCTTGCAAACTATGGACAACATCCGAAACATGATGCAAGCGGTCATCTGATACCGGATCGGAAGATACCGGCGAATGAAATGGACCAATGGCAAGATACCATACGCGAGGGAATGGTGGCGGCACAACTTCGACAGAAAGAAAATTACGATCAACACAGAAAACCCGATCCGAATTTGAAATCAGGAGATATGGTATGGTTCTTACCAAGGAATGTAAGGACCACAAGACCATGCAAGAAACTCAATTACAGAAAGATAGGGCCCTTTAAGATCTTGGCAAGAGTGCGGAACAGTGCATATAAGCTGGACTATCCCCCATCGATGAGAATACACAACACCATCCACATCTCAATTCTCGAACCCTACCAAGACCAAAGATTCCCATCACAGATCCAGTCACCACCACCACAAATCGAAATCGAAGGCGAAAGAGAATACGAACTTGAAGAAATAGTCGATTTACGACTACATTACGGAAGACTCCAATATCGAGCAAAGTGGACAGGATATTCTCCTGATCACGATAAAGTTTGGTACCCAGCAGGAAACTTCGAACACGCAGAAAATGCAATCAAACACTTCCACGAACGATACCCAGATAAACCAAGGCTGGGAAGAAATCAAACAAGAAACCACGAACGACGGTTGGGAAGACCCAATGCGAGTTATCACTCCAACTAGCCCAGGCTATGCGACGGTAGAGGACTGGCAAAGGGCATCAGAACACGACGCGATGAGCTGGACGGCATGCTATAACGAGCATTGCAACGTCCATAGAGAAGACAAGCAAGGGGCCACTTACTGGCCAAAACAACCACATGCAGAAACGAGATGGGAGGAGTGCTACCGAAATAATTGTCGAGCCCACCGGGATGCCAAGATCCGGGCAGGATACTACCCCAAAGCATGGGGAAAAAGAGAAGAACTGAGCAGGAAGGATGCTCAGCGCACGGAAGCCAGGAGGGGACGGTTGGAGAGGGGCGAGGAAACCCAAAACAATAATACCGAAAGCCAACACACGTATGCAGATATCGAATGCCTCCAAAGAAACATTTCGGGTTTGGAAATACAACTAGATGAAGCCAAAGGAACAATCAGACTCCTAGAGGAGACCCTCGAAGTGGAACAAGCCACCATTGCACACCAAAAACGAACTATCGAGGTGGCAGACCTGACATTGGAGATGATTAGGAAACAATTACACACAACGGAACTAATTTTACAGAAGTTCCATCGCGAAGCGAGAAGATTTGGAAACCAAGTAATGAAACTTGGTGAATAGCTTGATGGGACTCAAGCTGAGGGGAGAGAGGAGCTATTGTCACAAATCGTGACTTAGCAATATGGAATGTTTCACATGACTCACGATTTGTGAGATCATTTATGATTATGATGTTTGCTTTGATTTATGTTTATGGTTTCATGACTCACGATTGTGAGGTCATATGATGTTATGACTTTCGCACCTGACTACAAGTATGAGTCAGGGGCTTCACGCATGTGACGCGATTAGCGCACATGACCTTTTATGGAAATTGGATATTATAGGGATTGTATAATATGACTCAAATTGTGAGTCATAGGATGTTTGTTATACTATGACTCACGCGGCAGTCATAGTAAAGAGGTGACTCATAGTAAAGTCACCAGGGTCAGGGTTGTGGGAAGAGCGCCTATATAAGAAGGGTCACGGACCCAGATAGCTAACCACGCTCCGCTTCCCCTATTTTCCTGCCCCTACCTTTTCAACACCTCGGTTAACTAATTTAACTTCACGATCCCCTCATTCCTGCCCTCGCTTAGGCTTCGCGTCCCTAGGCGTAGGCCATGGAGCCTTCTCGCCCCTCTTCGGGTCAGTCCTCTCACGCCCTTTCGCGTGAGGATTCTCCTCACCCCACCCTCCCGGTCAACTCCTCGTTTATTTCTTCTTTTCTCCAGGAAACCCTTTCTGCCATTAGCTGGTGTGAAGGACTAGTCCCCCCCCTCTCTACTGAAGACCTGTATGACTTCTCTACTGCAGAGACCTTTCTTCTTCCGCTCATCTGCTCCGCCCTGCACGGCCTCGTCGCTGTCAACACCAGGTTGGATGAACTCACTTCACTCATCCGCGACCGTACTCCAGCTGCACCTGCCCCTCCTCAGAATGGGGTTGATACCCTGCGCTCAGACCTCGCCTCCCTTCACTCCTTCCTTCGTGACCTGTCACATAGGGTCACCCACCCTCAGTCCTCCATCCACCCCACTCCTGCTCCCCCCGTTTCCTCCTCAGTCCGCGGCCCGCCCGGCCCTCCTGGGCGCCCTGGGTTTCGTGCTGGCCCATCCCAGCCTCGGGCACCCGTCCCCCTTCCCCAGACTGCCCCAGTCCCCGCCTCTAACCCCCTACTTGTC
>QFET01001232.1:0-16989 GCA_003316355.1 Tuber calosporum | reverse complement strand
CCCCCCCCCCCCCGTTCGTCTATCTGCCCTTTAAACCATTCACATCTATCCCCACAACTTCCACACGCTCACTTATCCCTCCTCGCCCCAATTCACTCATTCAGTCGGATCCTCTCAGCTGGATCCGACTGCCCTCAACAAAAGCACCAACAACCGCCAGAGCAATTCCTTCCCTCTCTCCCGCCCTCCCTCCTTTCCTTCATCTCACCCTTCCGCTCCTCACACCCACCTTCCCACCAAACGTTTGCTTCCCCGTGCTTGCATCATCCTCATCCACGGATTCTAACTTCTCGTGGGGGAATAGATAAACAAAACAAAAAAAAAAAGAAAGAAAGAAAGAAAGAAGGAAAAAGGAAAGCTCGTATCCCCTTCATCTGCATACACCTGCATTTCGCGTCCCCCACCATCTACGTTTTTCCCGCTCTCGTGGCCCCATCAGGCCGGTTCTGTAGTTGACTGCACCTTTGCCAATCGCATCGACCTTGGCTACTCCCCTCCTTCCATTTCTTTTGTAACATTTAGGGTCTCCCTCTCCTTCCCGGTCGGGGCTCTTACTCCCCTGGTTGTGGTTACCGCACACTCACATCCGGTTCGCAACCATATCTAGCGCGACTTTGGTTTCCTTTAACATGGGCGAAATGAGGAGTGATGGTGGGAGAAAGCTTTCTGCCGGCGATACTACAGAGGAATCCGGCACTCAACACTTCACAGCTGTCAACAATTCTAACGGGAGTTTGAATCACCGCCCACAATTACCGCCGTTGGCATCGGAACAAGATCCGGGGGACATGAGTCTGAATCCGGGTTCTGCGACATCTACCATTGACTCACCACGCTATCCCTTGAAAGGGGACGAACATTGGCTGCATAGCCGTCCCGCAGACGTGGATACGAATGGGGTGCCACAGAAGCGAAAGAGGTCACCAGAGATTGAGAATCAGCGGGCCGTCACGCCGACCACACAAACCACACATCACCATTTGGCTGCTCACGAAGCCGCTTTGGGCGCGGAGGAACAGGGTGGAATGAATAATCACCAACACAAACGTCAGCATGCGGAAATGAGCGAAAAGCACGGTGGAAATTATATGGTGGATGATGAAAGGTTGAACGACGGTGATGGCGTAAGGGCTGGAGCATTGGAAGGCTCACCACAACCTGGATCGCAACAAGGGCAGGGCAAGCGGAAGAGGGTGTTTAGCAATAGGACCAAGACCGGTTGCATTACCTGCAGGAGGAGGAAGAAGAAGTGTGATGAGGGAAAACCTGAATGTTTGTTCACAATCACTCCCCCTATGTCTATCCCACGACTGTCCAATGAGTTGTTTCCCCGCAAACTTTGTTGCTCTGTTCCCCTAGTAATTGTTTTTTTTTTTTTTTTTTTTCTTTTTCTTTCTTTGGTTCACGCCCGGGTTTTTACCCATTTGAGTCATCGATTTTTAATCGCTCTTGCTATAATATACATACAATGGGGCATACCGTTTTTAACCGAATGGGACTAACTTTCTAGCAGGTAGCAATTGCAAACGTGGTGGATTTGTCTGTGAAGGGTATTCCGGAAAGATCAACTGGCAGAAGCCGCCTGGCAGGAGTGCCAGCACGGCGGGAGCGCCAGTAAGCATCCAATCCAAGACGGAGCAAGCGGGCTCGGCCTCGGCGTCTCCCTCGCCTGCCGTTGTGCAGAAGCAACCTCAAACTCACCGGCTAGACGAGGCAGTTCAACATCAGTCACCACAAGCCAGAGTGGTCCAGTACCCTTACGTTACAACACCCACAGTGGTTCCCGAGAAGCAAATCTCGGAAGAGTCCACCTCGCCCAACACTGTCGAGCTCCCAACTCCCCATCCCTCCCTGAGGGCACAGATGTCTCAACCGCCTGCGCTTCCGGCTTTTGTATCAGTTGTGCCGCAACAAATAACCCCGACCAACAACACTGTTACCGGTCACCGTGCGTCGGTCTCGCAGGCTACGATAACAGCTGCCAGCGGGTCTTCCGTGCCTCGCGAACGATCTGAGAAGGAGAAGATGATACGTTCTGAGCTATATTTCGCAAGTTCTCCCGAGCTGATCCAGGAGAGGGAGAGATGCAAGGCTGCGTGCTGGCGCTTCAACAGCGCTGCCACAAACCCGGATCTTGGCATCTCGAGGGCTGAAAAGGGAAGGTTGCTGCACCAAATCCTACGACCAGGAAGGACGTGGGAGGCTATGCGGATTGACGGCCTTGCGGGGCCGGAGGTTTCTTACATTAGTGATGCAGGCACGCCTAGCGATATCGTGGATGTTCATGTTGATGCTCCATTCAATTGCAGTTATGGTTACAACATCCGATTAGGGAAGGATGTTTTAATCGAGGCTGGGTGCACCATCTTGGATAGTTGCTCCGTGAGTTTATCATTGATTGGCGAGTGAAGGTGAAAAATTAATCCGTCTAGGTAACCATCAAAGCACGGACCATCCTCTCACCAGATGTGAGCATCTATTCAGCTACCCACCCAATAGATCCCCGAAAGCGGAACGGTTCCAAAGGCCCGGAGCTTGCAAAGCCAGTTACAATTGAGGAAGACTGCTGGTTAGGCGGCAATGTCATTGTCCTGTATGTCCCCCGCAAGTGATCCGGACAATAGATGGAACAAGTCAAAAAACTGATGGAGATAGTGGCGGGATTTCAATAGGCAAGGGGTCAGTGGTAGGTGCTGGAAGTGTGGTTACCAGGGTTCGTACTTTGCCCTCCCTAATACATCTGCCCGTGCCTCATGACTAACAACCAACCAGGACGTTCCGCCTTACACAGTAGTAGCCGGAAACCCTGCTCGAGTAATCCGTGGGATATATCGCAATGATAGCACAGATATGTGAAACTACTTCACAAATATAGGATGTTATCGATTAACTCAAGGATTACGACTATGGCTATCTGGCGGCGAGCCTGCGTCGTGTGCTCAAGTTTCTTGACCATAAATCGTGAGCATGCTAGCCATAACTCTCCCACCTGCCCATAACAGTCTCGTGTTGAAGAAAAATAATGCCACCCTTTCTCTTAACCTAATTTCGCATGTACGGGTCTTTGTTTCATTGGTCGTCGGGAGGTACTGCCTGTTGTTTTTACCCCTGTTTTATTCATTCGCTGGCTTGATATAATATTTTCTTCTGCCCTCCCTGTATCCCCCTTTCCCGTTTACTGTTAGCAATGTCTATTTTGGTGACGTTTTTTTCCTTCTCTTTTCTTTGTTGAAAAGGCGTAGATTTGAATCTTGAGGGTCTTCAATGAGGGTTATGTAAGAAATGACTATTTCTTTTCTCTTCTTCTCTTTGTTGTTTTAACAGAGGTCTTTTTTTCCCTTATTTTTCTTTACCCTGGGATAGGATATAGTGGCTCTTCTCTCAGGATAGTGCGGTGTGGCTATTTTTGGTTTCATTTTCGGGGGGTTTTTTTTTTTCCGATTGGTTGGTTGGTAGGGTGAAGATTTTGGCTGGTTGGTTCGGCGAGGTTGCTGGTTAGGAGTATATAGCGATTTGAATTATGCTGTTTTTTTCTCATTTTTTTTTATTTCCTCCATCTTCCCTCTCCATGATATGATACTTTCGCTTTTTCGATATGCATTTTGGTGCTTACTTGTCTGGGGTTAACTAGCATATATGACATCTTTCCTCTTTCCCCTCTTCCTTCCTTCGTATCTTGCATCCTCCATCCTGGAGAGGAGCGGGAAAGGAGAAGGCGAGTGAAATGTCCTTTCTTTTTTTATCGTTTTTTTTATCTTTATTTTTTAATCTGCTAACGTGAAATCCTAGTACACACAATAGACATGATATGGGTGCATATTTGCGAAAAGTGGGAAACTTTGCCTTTATTACAAGTTTACCACTTATTGCAAATATGCACCCATATGAGTATAAAAAAGAATATATATTATATATATATATAATCTGTCCATACATAATACCCTACACTATAGACCTCCCCGCTCCCCAACCTCAACCCACTCTGGCAGCCTCCTCGGTGACCCGCCTGCCTCGGGCTGGATATCTACATTCTTTGTCGCGTAGAGCAAGAACGCGGGCTGGCTTTGTGGCGAGGACTTCGGGACGGATCTTAGTATCGGGATAGTAATAGAACTTCCGGCAGGAGGTTAGCGGGCCCGAGTACGGGTCTTGAATCCAGTATGAAGCAGTCGTCAATGACCATCCGGCTCCGTCTGGTGCTGTGTGCAAGCGTGAATGGGTGGTTTGGGGTTATGTCTGAGTAAGGGTAGCATATCGGTACTGTGAGGGATGTCCATGGCGTCAAAGGACAGGACAGGGTAGGAAAACTATGCTTCGTTATCTCCTCACCAAACCCCCCACCCCCGTGCTTAAGCGTATAAGTACGATACATAAACGCTGCACGCCTCTCACCCATTCATGAGTGCTGACTCTGGCTCCGCTAGTCTTTCAATCCCACCTTTCCCGCTGTGCAGCGTGTAGGACTCGTTGTTGACTTCCGGCCCGGCGATCCAGGTATTGAGGTTGAGGATTCCGACGCGTGCCCATCGTTTGTGCCGGGTTGGTGGGGTACCGTACCGGTATTTGGTCGGAGTGTTGAAGTTTACCGCGAATTTTTTTTTTGGTTTTCTCTCTCTTCTCTCTTTTTTCATTGCAGGGGGTGGGAATGATTGTTTACCCCCCCTGTTGGGTAAATACGATTGTTTACTACCATATTATTATTATTATTATTATTATTATTATTATTACGGTATGGCTTTATATATACTACCGGTAGTTGAAGTGTAGTATAGTACAATCCCGTATCACATGGGAGATGAGGAATAGCCAGGTGCCGGGGTGAAGTTCATCGTCAGGCTGAATTGCATGGTATTTTATTGGGTGGGTGGGGGCGGGGGAGGGGCGGAAGCGAAGCTTGGAGGTTATGATACGGTATTATAATATATTAATATTGTGTTCCGGTAGCCTGAATTGTAAGGTTTTGTTGGAAAAGGTCTTATGTTGCAAGTAGTATTTGTATAATGCAGTGGTCTGAAAACATGGGGTTGAGGTCGCCAAGGGTTCGATTTACTGGGATGAGCTTGGCCGGTGCAGTTACTGGGGTATCAGTGGCGGGTAATATACTTGTACGGTAGCCTGAGATCGGGGTACATCAATGTATGATATATGGTAATTTGGGGGTGTTTGCAAGGTTGATGAATATCTTCAAGAGCACGAGTTTCTCATATCGTGCGCAAGCTCTGGATTTATGGTACTGTAGTACCCAACGCTTCCAAGTAATTCACAAAAGGGTAAAAGGGGATTGAGCTCATCTTGGTTAACCTTAATAATACCCGTCAAAGTGTCATACTCGAGTACGCTGCTCCCTTGCCAGCGGTATCGCACGAGATGATGCAGCCACACATCCGCATCACAAGCGGTAACCCAAAAAACGAATCACCCGGCATGCACCACTGAAAAGGATCGAAAATCGAGCTGTTGAATGCCTGGAGGATGGTATATGCCGTAGGAATTCATTCTCCAGAATGAAACCATGATGAGTGATACTACATGACCGAGACGATGAATTTCGTAGCATTCTACTCTAACCACGCGGCTATGGGGAGATGATTCCCGATGAACAGACGTCAAAATGCTCGAGCATACTGGCGATTTTGGAAAGGGTTTATTGGTAGAAGTATAGTAAGTTGAATGGTCTCGCCTTGTGGAGTCCCGGGCATAGCGTATACTATAGTATAATACTGTCGTATATATTATTATATTTTATCTCTACTTCTCGTCTGACTAGCAACTAATCCCACTTTGGAGATTGACCTCCCCGCTGCTATAACGGGCCGTATCACTATCCCACCTTGGCATGCCCACGAAGAGCTATGAACTGAGACGTACAGCGCCCAAGTAATCAGGAAGTCCATCTCCGTCCAATGGGCTCACCAGTAATCCTCGCGGCGGTGTAAGGTGGGTATAACCTGCCCTCCTCCCGACCACCGCCACGGTAGAAACATCGAAATGTGCGCTATGACAAATGGTTGTGCTTTCCTTCCTCACTAAGAACTATAAGTTATTATTCCACCCCTCCCTTTTTCTTTTTGTTCTGTCTCTGAAGGTGGAAGGAGGGACTGAGTTTTTATCGTATTTGCCATATTCCACTCTTCCGCAAGAGGTGAATTGCTAACCACACATCGCGCCGCTTCAACCGCTTCTAGTCCTCCGATTTAGCGAAATAATCGAGCGTTAGTAACCTGCACGATTAGGTTATATATTCTCCCAGCGGTTAAGCTTCCTCCGGCCCATTCTGTCCGGGACGGATGGGGAAACCTATCGACCGTGTAATGCGATAGGAGAATTGAGCTGCTCGGTTTCACTTCCAGCGAGCGTCCGGGTCTGCAGGTACTATCTATACATGACAAATTCCTCCACCCCCAAGAATGTGGCTGTGTCCCTTCCCCCGTGCACCCACCACATACCTAACGGGGGTGAGCTATCCGGACGCAGTAAGTGGACCGATTTATCGATACCTTGGATGATCACCGGTATGATAACTAGTGTTGTCGGAAAGGCGTCTAGTAACCACTGTCACCATCCCCGTGGCCTGCGTGTACTCGTATTGCCAGGGTAATGACAAACGCAGCCCAACCGCCGATACGCAAACTCGTGGTCTCCACATCAGCCAGGTCGCCACGCGCCCGCCGCAGTTTTTGGTTATAGCCGGATGGGGGGGCTAGCGGTTGGTTCGTATCCCGTAAAGAATGAATAGTTGGACTGTGGGCTGGGAAGTGGGGTGAGGTGTGAAACATGGGGAGGGAGAAATTGGTCTCTGAGAGGGGGATTTTGGACGAGATAATAGGGATCTTGGATATCAGGAAAAAAAAGTATATAGGACACTGAGTTGGTTGTGGAGATTTAATGAGAATTTAAAAAAAAAATGTGAAAAAAAGTGAGAGGGGATCTATACGTAGAGGATATCAAGAGATTGTGGCAAGGTCGAACAATTGTAACAACTCCATCTGTAGTAGCTATGGCGTGGGCGAATCCAAGCATATATAGTTACTGAGAGGTAGACTGGTGGGAGATAGTATGATATAATATATGTAGACAAGTTCCCTCCTAGCCGGGAGGGACTTGGGTGGATACTAAATGCCAAAGCTCGGGTATGTACCTGGGGTATGTACCTGTCAGAGTAACAATAGGTGAAGGCAGATACCCAAGCCAGCTAGGGCAACCGACAAGGGAGGTGTTCTTCGAGAGTTAGAGAATCTGTAGGGGAATTACGTGGGTGCCTGGAGAAGATTGTCGTGAAAGTCTGATGACATTAAGGTTTCACAACACGAAGGAAGTGTAAGTGGTATGGGTTATTAGAAATAAGGATAATAAGGCTAGCAGGACTGGCAAGATATTAGTATATTTTGTGATTAATTTCAAGTACTATTTAATACTTAGATTGTTTCATAAGTGGTTTTGGGTATTGTTTGAAACTCAGTTTGTTTTATATTTGGATTTTAGGAAAGGTTTGATACTGGAAATATTTTATGTTATGTTTCAAGTAACCTCTTGAACTCTTGATACTTTTTCAATTTACAGAGCTTATCATAGCAAGAATGAGTATTTAAAGATTACAATTATCAATAACCTAGAGGGAGCTTATTGCAACAGACAGAGTTTACAATATTAGGAGGCTGAATAGCTACCTCTCTTCGGTTTATGAGAATCTAGAGTTAGTATATCCAGCAGCTAGTTAGGTTAGATATACAGTAGTGAAAAGCTATTTGACCATCAAGCAAGAGTTTTAGTATATGTACTTGAGGTCATGCTAGTTTGGAATTTTAGAATGCTATTTGTCTATTATCTCAAGCAAGTGCTTGAGTGTGTTGCTATAATACCATCAGTTGGTTTTACTAACAGGATAAGGTTATGTTACTACCTATAATCATATTAGATATATAAGGCAGAACTCTTATAATACAAGTTATTTTGATTAAGATATAAACTGTTAGGATATCAGTTAATATCCTGGTATATTAACAAGTATAAATATAGGTAGAATTCTAGAACAATATATATCAAATCACTATAAGTAATAGCAGGTTCCCCTCCTATTTGACTACACTCATAGTCAGGAAAACCAAGTGCAACGCAAAAGCAGGTATGATACTTAACTTTTTTTTTAAGGAGTTTTTTTTTTCAGTTTTCTGTATTCAAATACCTGTACATAACTTTGGTTATTATCCAACCTTTAGCATTACAAAAAATATAATTTTATTTTAATTTAAGTTAACAAAATTGGCATTCCTTGCTATTGAATCAAGTAACATACATGAATCTGAATCAGATTCACTACCTGATTCTGCCAACTCTGCCTGGCTTGCACCATTATTGTCCACACCTATTTTGCTTGAATATAAGTTTCTAGTTCACTGTATTTTGTACTTTCAGAATGTAATTAGGGATTAATCAAATTTACCTTTGTTTTTGAAGCAGAGTTGAGAAGCAATAAAACCTGTAGGAGGTCTGGTGGTGGTTGAAGTTATGCAGGATCTTCTACAGTATGGTTTCTTTCAGGATCTCTGATTGTGATCAAAAGGTCAGGGGGAACAATTCCACTCTGGATTTGCATTGTTCAAATTTGCTGCTTCTGGTCCTTTTTAGCTTTACTAGTATCAATACCATGTCAGGTTATAACAGCTTTTGCCTTATTGACAGCTACTTGGATATTGATTTGTGCCTTTTATATCTCAGCAGTTTCTTTTTCCTCCTTTTCTCTTTTCTTCAGTAGTACGCCATCAACTGAAATAACTACACTCTTCTGAATTATTCGATGTGAATTCGATTGATATATCTCCTCCTACCCTATTTGGGTTTGTACACTCTGATAGGATTCTTCCTGTAGTTTTGCTTTTGCAAGACAAATCTCAGTTTTCTTGACCCATTGTTGAAACCTTATTTTTGATATAGGACCAAAGCTTTCAGCACGAATAATACATTTGGCTATCCCCTTCTGGTGCTCAAAATATGAATCAGGGAGTACTGGAAGCTCTATTACTAAGCTTCTTTCACCTTCAGAATCTCCCAGCTTGGTGCTATACCCAGACCTTGCACTTGGTGCTCCTTCTTGCTCGTGAATGCACTTTTGACTCCTGGTTATAGTAATGTATTTTCTTCTCTGCGCTCTTGGAAGAAACTGGAAACATGCAAGAATCTTTGATGGAGTTCTTGATTGTATGTTCCTGGAAGGTTTGGGTGCAGTTCATGCTGAGGTTGTGGAAAAAGAGGGGAAATTGGGTATTCAATTTCTAGGTAGCAGAAAACATTGTGGATAGCTTTGTTGTGATAATGCTTCCAAGGATGCAAAACACCAACATTCAAAGGTGGTAAAATATGGATAATGTGGAAGGGAAATTCAAAGGGACCAATATGATTTTTGTAACTTTTCATTAGAAAGTCCATCTTGTAGGGCGTAATATGGCTGTTGAGAAGAAGTATTATCCACTGGGTATCAGGTCCAGCACTAACATGCTTAATGAGGTGATCTAGCTATAAAAGAGCAATTCTCTCATTTGAGTCTCCTGTAGGTGGTACTCTTATAACCTCAGCTTCACCAAGGTTTGTATGTCCCCAATTGTCTATGATCTTTCTCCATGGGAGACAGATAATAACAAGGAGAATAAGGGACTTCAATCTAAAAAAATTGCTTTGAGAATAGTTATTGACTAGTTGTTTTCAGGACTTGCGGTATAGAGCACTTTAAGCTCAGTGGGAACAATGACATCTTCCCTGGTAGGATATTCAACTAGCACACCTGATTTATCCATATTATAGACGTATTCTGCTTTATCTAGATGACAAATTGCAGTGTAAATTATTGAAGGTGTATCACCTATACCTGCCTCCCACTGCTCATAACATTAATGGTAAACAGCCAGCTCTTAGGCTTCAGTTAAGATAAGAATTTTGCCTCGATGCTGATTGAAAGTACTAGGGCAAATTCGAACTTGCTTGCACATACGTAGTTGATGTGTTTGGATTGAGGAAGCTTTCACATTGAATATTTCTGGTGCAGAGCTTGCTGTTTCCGTAGGTTCTTCTTCAAGCCAATTTATTTCTCTATCAAGCCACTGTTTCATCTCACTTTTTTCTAATATTGAAGATCTTTTAGCTTAAAATTTGATATTGTTAAAGTATTGTGATGGTTGATGGAAATTATAATAGAGGAATCAAGTATAAAAAATTTCCATTAATTACCTATGTTATGTACAGGTGTTTAAATACAGAAAAAAGTGAAAAAACCCTTAAAAATATAAAAGAAAGTTCAGTGTCGTACTTGCTTTTGTGTCGCACTTGGTTTTCTTGACTATGAGTAGAGCGAAATTAGAGGAGAACCGGCTATTGATAATTTATGAAACAATAAACCTTTTTCTTTTCAATAATTTAATATTACAAATTTTCTATTTAAAATATTAATTATTTCACATATTTCAATGGTAAGAAAATTGAGAAAAATATATATATATATATAATACATATTAATTGGAAGCTAGAATAATTTGTATGAATAGTAATAATTAGCAAAAAGAGCAGATATATGATTTAAGAAAAGATGTTTTGCTTAAACCATTTAAGAAAAAGTAGGCAGTCATATAACTAAATTGCAAAGAGGTTAGTCTTAGTCTCTATGATATAATCCTTACCAGTTGGTATTACTATCATACTTCATGTAACAGGATATATTATATATTCGCATAGTTCATACTTCTACCTATAGTTTTCCTCTTGACTGTCGATTGATCCTTCTGTCCCCACTATATATTTCCTCAAATCCGCAAGGTGTTTCTCAAACCTTATAATCTTAAGTTCAACTTCTGAATCCAGTTTTAAAAGTTGCACCTCATCTTCTAATAAGGTTGAAATGGGTTTTGGTCATTATGGTAATTTACTTTGTTCTTCAAATTCTTCTAGTTCCCTCTCTCTACTTGTGTATGTGACTGATATTTGTTTTCTTAACTCTACAAGATTCTTTCCTTTGTTTAACATTTTCTGAATTGCATCCTATTCTCCTATGGTTTGAGATTCAAAAAATGCGTAATTCCCTTCCTATCAAGCTATTGCTTCCTAGAGGTAAGAATTTTTGTTTAGTTTATCTCATAATTTGGTTGAACTTGAACTAACTGTAGCTTTAGGTTTTTAAGTTAATGATCTTTCTCCTTTATCTCTATGAGTGACCTCTTGCCAGCAATAGTCAAAGTGCTAAAATTTATTTTTAGTTAGCACTCTATAGGAGTACTTTGTAACAATGTTGCAAGTGTGATTAGATCTTGATATTCTATTCTAAGTTTAGTTGTCAGTACTAGGAGCTAATTGATCGCCTGAGCTGAGAATGTTCTCAATGGTATAGTGATCGGCATCCTTGGTTGAGTTGAAAGAGTATACGAATTCAAGGCGGTGGAATTAGGTTTATAAGATTTGTGCTTTAAGGCTGGGAAAATTGTGACAATAATACTTCTGATAACTAGAACAAGACTGGTATATTAAAATCCACTTCATATATTGGCATCAGTACAGGATACTTGACATGCTAGTATGTAAATCTTGTAGAAATTTGTCTTTAAAACACTATACTCAAATTTTCTGGAGTGGTTAGTAAGCTTGTGTTAATATGGTTACTTGTGGGGACTGAAGGTACGAGCCTCAAGTAGTTGTAATCAGTTTGCGGCAAATGGAGTTAAACTATAAGGAATTACCTTTCTGGGAAATACAGTTTTGTAACAATTAGATATTGATGTACCTGTGTTAAGGGTAGTCAATTCTAAGGGCAAGTGAATCAGACTAGGCTTAAATCTTTGTTCGTAAACGGAGATTGTCTAAGAAGGCGTATAGGTCAAGATTTTGAGTAAAACTTATAATATTGATAAGATCTCTCCTCAGTTGCTTAATAATAGCTAAAGGTCGGGAGGAACTTTAATATTTATATCCAGCGTCTGAGTGTTTACGGACTACAACTGGTTTACATATAAACAAGTATCTTAGACCCAACTTTCACCTTCTAATCCAAGAGCGAAACACTTATGATCCTGAAACTTTCCCATTCCCCGCACAGCTGATGTTACAAACCTATCCTTAGTCTGCCGGACAAGGCACACTATCTTCTTTAATAGCAACAGGTAACGATACGTACCGCTTGTCTTACCGCTCTCAGGTCTCGTAGCCTTCTGTCGCCTAGGGAACGTTGAGTCCTTTCACTCCTAGCCCATGCGACTGCTCCTTAGCGATACGTTCCTTGAATCACCTTTGGGTCGGTGATGTAAACGGATGGTCGTAATAAGAGTAGAGTATAGATTGAACTAATAGGTAAAATATAACATAGGAAGTAACTTAGGTGGTTGCGTGAAGAGCTAGCTATCTGTGTCCGTGACCCTCCTTATATAGGCGCTCTTCCCACAACCCAAACCCTGCTGACTTTACTATGAGTCACCTCTTTACTATGACTGCCGTGTGAGTCATAGTATAACAAACATCCTATGACTCACAATTTGAGTCATAGTATACAATCCCCATAGTATCCAATTTCGCTAAAAGGTCATGTGCGCTAATCGCGTCACATGCTTGAAACCCCAGACTCATACTTGTAGTCAGGTGCGAAAGTCATAACATCATATGACCTCACAATCGTGAGTCATGAAATCATAAACATAAATCAAATCAAACATTCATAATCATAAATGATCTCACAAATTGTGAGTCATGTGAAACATTCCATCTTGCTAAGTCACGATGTGACAATAGCTCCTCTCTCCCCTCAGCTTGAGTCCCAACAAGCTATTCACTAAGTTTCATAACCTGGTTCCCAAATCTTCTCGCATCTCAGCGCAACTTCCGTAAGATTTGTTCCGTTGTGAGTAACTGTTTCCTGATCATCTCCAATGTCAGGTCTGCCACGTTGATAGTTCGTTTTTGGTGCGCAATGGTGGCTTGTTGCGCTTGGAGGGTCTCCTCCTGGAGTCTGATCGTTCCTTGGGCCTCATCCAGTTGGATTTCTAAACCCGAAATTTTTCTTTGGAGGCATACGATATCTGCCTGCGTGTGTTGGCTTTCGGTATCGTTGTTTCGGGTTTCCTCGCCCCTCTCCAACCGTCCCCTCCTAGCTTTTGTGCGCTGAGCATCCTTCCTGCTCAGTTCTTCTCTTTTACCCCACGCCTTGGGGTAGTATCCCGCCCGGATCTTTGCATCCCGATTGGCTCGACAATTATTTCGGTAGCACTCCTCCCATCTCGTTTCTGCATCTGGTTGTTTTGGCCAGTAACTGGCACCTTCCTTGTCTTCTCTATGGATGTGGCAATGCTCGTCATAGCATGCCATCCAGCTCATCGCGTAGTGTTCTGATGCCCTTTGCCGGTCTTCTACCGTCGCATAGCCTGGGCTAGTGGGAGTGATTTCTCGCATTGGGTCTCCCCACCCGTCGTTCGTTGCTTCTTGATTGATTTCTACCCAGCCTTGGTTTATCTGGGTATCGTTCGTGGAAGTGTTTGATTGCATTTTCCGCGTGTTCAAAGTTTTCCGCTTAGTACCAAACTTTATCGTGATCAGGAGAGTATCCTGTCCACTTCGCTCTATATTGGAGTCTTCCGTAATGTAGTCGTGAATCGACTATTTCTTCAAGTTCGTATTCTGTTTCGCCTATGATTTCGATTGGTGGTGGTGGTGACTGGATCTGTGATGGGAATCTTTGGTCTTGGTAGGGTTCGAGAAGTGAGATGTGGATGGTGTTGTGTATTCTCATCGATGGGGGAATGTCCAGCTTATATGCACGGTTCCCCACTCTTGCCAAGATCTTGAAAGGCCCCATCTTTGTGTAATCGTGTTTCTTGCATGGTCTTGTGGTCCTTACATTCCTTGGTAGGAACCATACCATATCTCCTGATTTCAAATTCGGATCGGGTTTTCTGTGTTGATCGTAATTTTCTTTCTGTCGAAGTTGTGCGGTCACCATTTCCTCGCGTATGGTATCGTGCCATTGGTTCATTTCGTTTGCCGGTATCTTCCGATCCAGTATCAGATGACCACTTGCGTCATGTTTCGGGTTTTGTCCGTAGTTTGCAAAGAAGGGTGTTGTCTTAATTGTTTCTTGTTGTCCATTATTGTATGCAAACTCCGCAAATGGTAGTAGTTCGTTCCAATTATCTTGTTGATAATTGACATATGCTGTCTGGTATTGTTCCAGGATGGCATTGGTTCTTTCAGTCTGTCCATCCGTTTGCGGGTGGTAAGCCATGCTTAGTTTCCTTTCGATTCCCAATCTCTGGGCCGTCTCCTTCCACAGGTCAGAGGTGAACAGTGTTCCCATATCGGTGATGATGTCATGTGGTAATCCATGTAACCGAAAGATTTCTTTTGCAAAGGTTTGCGCGAATTGTTTTGTTGTCATATCCTTCCGGCATGCGATAAAATGACTCATTTTTGTCAGTCTGTCGATGACTACCAAGATAGCATCGTAGCCATCCAATTCTGGTAAGTCCGTGATAAAATCCATAGATATCGACTTTCATGGCTTATCTGGTGCTTTGTTTGATTGTAGTTGACCATACGGAGCATGTTAGGATGATTTCGTTCTTTGACAAATGTCACAGTTCTTGACATATCTCTTGATCGTTTCTCGCATTCCAGGCCAGTAATAACTGCGGCTGATGAGTTCAGTGGTCTTCGCTGTCCCTCCATGTCCTGCTTGTAGGATGTCGTGATTTTTTCTGGTAAGTTCTGTTCTTATCTTTTCCTCTTCTGGTACCCAAATCTTGTTCTGGTACCATAGACAGTCATCCTTCCATTGACATAGCCCCAGGGCTACATCCTTCATTTCTTTTGTTCCTTGTTCCAATGCTTTCCTTATCTCTTGTATGTGAGGGTCCTTCCCACTCTGTTCCTTAAGATTTCTCATTTCTTCTCCGGGAAAGCTAATCGTATCCATTTCCTGTATCCTTATCTCCTTGAAGTATTTTTCTTGTGGTAATAGAATCCTTTGTTTCTGTTTGATCCTGTCGTCATCTTCTTCTGGCGCATCTTGACTTCTTCTCGTCAATGTGTCTGGTTTGCCGCCTTCCTTTCCTGGGCGATATTCGATCCGTATGCTGTATTGGCATAACTTCTTGCTCCACCGGATCTGTCGTTCATTAAGATCTTTTGTTGTCGTGAAGGGAACCAAGTGTTTATGGTCGGTAAGGATCCTTGTCTTATGATGGCTTCCCAACACATATCTTCTCCATTCTTAAGGTGGCTGTACTATGGCCAATAGTTCTTTGTCGTGAATATCGTAGTTGCATTCCGCATTCGTCATTGTCTTTGATCGGAATGCCACCGGCCGCCATTTCTCATCTTCGCATTGTTGCGATAAAATCCCCGAACAGACATACTGCGATGCGTCTGTTTCGATCATGAACGGTCTTTCCGGATTGTAATAGGTGAGTACGGGTGCTGAAGTTATTTTTTGCCTCATCATATCGAATGCCTCGCTTTCCGCTGTGCCCCACTTCCATTTTGCATTTTTCTTTGTCAGATTGTATAGAGGTTTTGCTGTCCTGCTAAACGCCTCGATGAATCTTCGGCAAAAGTTGCAGAATCCCATAAATCTTTGGATATCGGTCTTGTTTTTCGGAATCGCCCATTCCCATATGGCTGCCGTCTTGATAGGATCCTTCCGGACTCCTTCTTGGTCAATAATAAATCCTAAGTATTCCACTTCCGTCTTGTGGAATTCACACTTAGTTGGCTTGATTCTCATTCCGGATTTTCCAATCGCTTCCAGGATCCTTCCCACGTCTTTCTGGTGTTGTTCCATTGTTTCTGAGTACACCAATACATCGTCCAAATAGACTATGCAGCATATGTCCAAGAATCGATGTAACGTCTGATTGATCCATCTCTGGAATGTTGCCGGTGCGTTGGTCAAGCCAAATGGCATTACCAAGTATTCGTACATTCCGTATCGTGTCGTGAATGTAGTATTCCACTCGTCCCCTTTCTTGATTCGCACGTTATGGTATGCATCCTTAATATAAAGCTTCGTAAAGTATCGAGCACTGTTTAGCCTGTCCAAGGCTTTGCCGATGAGTGGTAGTGTGTACCGATCTTTTTTCGTAACTTCATTAAGTCCTCGGTAATTCACACATAGTCGTAATTTTCCATCCTTCTTTTTGACGAACAGGATGGGTGCTCCTGTTTCCGCGAAGGAGTCTCGTATCCATCCCTTCTCCAAATTCTGTTTCAAATAGCTTCTCAATTCTTCCAGTTCCGCTGCTCCTAGTGGATATAACCTCTTTGCTGGGATTGTCTTTCCTTTTTCTAAGTTAATCTCGTGGTCCACTCCTTTTCTGTGAGGCGGTAACGTGGTTTTTTCTTTTTCTTCTAAGAGATCCAGGTATTGGTGATATACCTCTGGTATCATCTGTTCCAAGGGTTCTTTCCCTTGGTACTTTTTGGCCTTAATAGCCAGTTCGGTACTGACATTTATTGCCTTCAAATCGCATTGGCCGTCCTCCTGGTTCCACTTTAGAATGCCTGTGATCTCTCCTCTTCGGTAGAACTTCCCAAAGGCTTGGGACGAGATCTCGCAGATCTCTATTCGTTTCCGGTCCTTTTTTCTTTCTTCCCGGGTACCCTCTGATTCGTTTCTGTCCCGGTCTCTCTGGTGGTCCGTACTTCCGAATCCTTGGTCTTCTCGTTCAGTCTTTGCTAGTACTTCGACTTATTTGCATTCCCCGTCCAGGTATCTTTCACATATCAGTTGTGCTATCCTGTCACCGGAGTTGACTGTGTAGTCTTCGTCCCCGAGGTTCACCATTACTACCTTCAGTTCACCTGTATAATCCGCATCTATTACACCCGCGTTGGTTGTGAGCCTGTTCTTGACTGCTAACCCGCTTCGTAGTGCAATGCGCCCATAAGTGCCCTGTGGTAGTCCGAAGGCTATTGTTACGATCCTATGCGGTAAGCTGATTCTGCAACAGGTAACTACTTCTCTTTGGGTTG
>QFET01001231.1:0-66790 GCA_003316355.1 Tuber calosporum | reverse complement strand
CCCGCCCTCATCACCCCCCCTCACCACAGCCGGCCTGAGGTTTTTGGCCTCCCTCTCCTCACCAGCCCTACGTCCTGATGTAGCAGTCATCACCGGCCTTCTCCCTGATCTAACCACAACTGTTCTCGTTGATGCAAACTCCTCCCTCCCTCAGGATTCAAGGCCTCTGTCAAGGATCGAGGCTCTGTCTCCCTCACTGGCCTTGATGGCCAGGTCCATACCCTCTCTTACGCCTCCTATTTTGAGGCCCTCACCAGGCGCCTCATTCAATGTTTTCAAGTTGGCGACAACCCCTGCCTCACCTTCATGCCAGCCCCGACAGCCGTTTCCAAATTGCGATCCATCCTGTTCCCTCCTCCTGCCTCCCCGATAATGAAGATGACCACTTCTCCTGCCTCTCCACCTTGATCCTTAACTCCACTTGTTCCCCGTCCTCTCTCCTAAGTTCCTTAATAGGGACCCAGCCTCACACCTCAAGTACTCCTGCTTGGTTATTATAAGCACCGCACCAGAACACGCCTCCTCCCTTCTCCCGCACGTCCCTTGATTCTCAGCCAATTGAATGTCTGAGAGGGCCATCTCCTCCTCCCCCTACACACAGTGCCATAACTGCTTGGCCTTTGGCCATGTGGCCCCCCGATGCAAGACCCGCCACCTCGTCTGTCCCTTCTGCTCCCTTCACCACACGAGAGCTGACCACAGATGCTCTAATCCCTCATGCCCATACCAGGATAATACCAAATCAGTACTAAACTGCTGCCTGACCTCCCCCCTACACTGCCCGAATTGCGATAGCAATCACTCCGCCTGTGACCGAGACTGTCCATCTAGGCCCCCTCCTCCCTTATCAGCACCCCTTGCCGCCCCGCACTCCATAGACACTGACAAGATGGATGTCTTTCCAGACCTCCATCCTGACACTACAACAACTTCACGCACCTCCACACCAGCTCCAGGTCCCTTGGGTCCTGCTGATGACCTAACCACTCCCAGGCCCATGAGGCCCGCCCAGTGTGGACCTGGCATGTCCAGGTCCTCCTCCCGGCCCTGTGCCCCACCCACACAGGTGGCGCCCAACCCTTCTTCTGCCCCCCCATGATCCTATGGGCTCTGCCCAGTAATGGATTACACAACCACCCCTGCCCTGCATGAGGCCCCTAGGGCTTCGTCCTTTCTCTCCCTTGCTCAACACAACCGCCTGGGCAGCTGGGATGTGTTCTCTTCCTTTTTTCATTCCTTATTTGAACTTTCCATTCCTGTTTCCCTGGTATGTATCCAGGATCCTCCAGTGTTTCGAGGATGCGTCTATACTTTTGCTGGCTTCAAGTCCTTCTCCCCCCCTTGTTCCTCTACGAAAAAAGCCACGGAAGGCTTGTTATGTTTCTTCTTCCCCACTCTCCATGAGTGTTATACTTCCCATTTTCTTTGGGAGATCTGAGACCAAGGGCCTTGATATTTTCCAAACAGATAGGCTGCTTAGGTTTTCTCTTTCACGGCTTCAGGTACTGAACACGTATTCTCTCCCAGGTACGGCACCCGCCTTGATTACTATTTCTCCTCTTGAGTTGCTTCCTTTGGATTGGTTTCCTGTTCTCTCCCTGGTGACTTCAATATCCACCACCCTTCCGGTAACCCGCTACTGGCTCACTCCCCATTTGAGTTAGTAGTTTCTTTCCCTTACTTTTCCAGGGCTACCGAGCTTGGCTACCAGCTCTTGAATACTTCTGGTGACTATACCCGCTTCCCCTTGGGTGGCAGGGGAAGGCAATCGGTATTAGATCTTTCCTTTGGTGCTCTTAAATTATATCCTTTTTTCTCCTCATGGAGAACTCCCCTCCTGACAACTGGCTCTGACCATGTCCCCATTATGCTCTCCTTTAGGCATCCTAAAGACAGGCAACCTCCTCCCTGCCCCAACTGCGCCTTGACTGACTGGGTTACCCTCTCACTAGTGCTTGAGGAGCTGACAGTCCCCGACGCCCACCGCCTTCTCACCGCCGCCTCACTATCATTATGGTTTGACACCAATTTCAGTCGTGTTCTCTCCCTTCTACGCAACCATACACCCCTCGCATGTCCATCTCCCAGGCCCAAGCCCTAGTGGTTACCCTCCACGCTACCCTTAGGAAGGAACACCACTGCGCTACTCGCATGGCATGTGTTTCCACTCTACGATCGACATCTCTGCCGCCAGACTGGCCTGCCACGGCTACTTCAAAGCCATAAAGAGAGCAAAAAATTCCCTCTGGACCTCCCTGCTCCTCAACGCCACTCCCTCCACCCTTTGGGCCACCAAACGCCTGCCCCTAGGCTCCTCCACTCTCGCTTCCCCACTCTCCCAGGGGCCAACACCCCGTGTCTATTAATAATGCCCTCCTCAATCATTTCTTTCAACCACGTCCCTCCTCCCGCGCACCCTCCATCCTCCGCCCCTACTTAGATGCACCCGAGCTGTCCTCAGATGAGATCTCTGCCGCCCTCAAGGCCTCCTCTTCCTCCTCAACACCAGGCCCAGACACTGTCCCCTATGGGGTATGGAAAGTACTCCACTGCACCTTGCCCTCCCTATTAGTTTCACTCTTCTCCCCTCTTCTCCTCCATGGTTTCCACCCTCCCTCCCTCAAAATGGCCAATGGCGTGGTCCTGGCCAAGCCAGGCAAGCCATCCTATGACACACGAGCCTCCTTTAGGGTAATCGTCTTCCACGAAATAATGTCAAAGGTTCTGGAAAGAATTGTCGCCTCCCGCCTTGACTTCATCGCCAGGGCGTGTGGACTCCTCAGTCCCAACTAATTTGACTCCCTTGCGGGCCTTTCCTTCTTTGATGCCGTCACCACCCTGGTTCATATGATCCGCTCCCTGTACCACCCAGACCTCTGAGTCACCACCCTCTTCCTTGATATCAAAGGGGGTTTTGATAACATGGATCCCAATTTTCTCCCTGCCGTTCACATGAAAAAAGGCGTCTACTACTCCCTCATCTCCAGGGTCAGGTCCTTCCTTACCGGCTGCACCTGCGGTATTCTTTTCCCGTACTCACAGGGAACCTTTTCTTCCGTTTCTGATGGCACTCCTCAAGGGTCTTCTGTATCCCATTTCCTTTTGGTTATTTATGTTTCATCCCTTCATTTCTCACTTCCTAGGGGCCTTATTCTTTCCAATCTTGATGATTTTGCATTAACGGTATCTTCCTCCTCCTACCGCCACAATGTTCAGCTACTGCAAGCGGATTTCTCCAGGATCAACTGCCGCGGGGCAGCTCGCAATGCTCCCTTTTCAGTTCCCAAGACGGAGCTTATCCACTGGCACACTAATCACCAGCAGGGCTCTCTTTGCATTATTCCCATACACTTGCATGGGCAGGTTTCCCATCCTGCCAACTCTCTCAGGTGGCTCGGCTACTGGCTCACCCCATTCCTTTCCACCTCCACTCATTTCTCCTAGCGTCTTTTCCTTGCTCAAGGAGGCTTCGCCACTGTTTTCAGGCTTTCCCCACCAGGGGCAGGCCTTTCCCCTCACCTGTGCCATCCCCTCGCCGTCTCCCTTCTTCTCCCGATTCTTACATATGGGGCTGACCTCTTTGTACCCTCCCGCGGTATGATACGGCACATGAATGTGTTTTGGCACCAGATCCAGAGATGGGTTACCATCTGCTTACGCACGACCAGACTCTCTGTCCTCTCCCTGGGGAGCTGCGTCCAACCTATTGCCCTCCTATGCGCCCACCGGCGTAGGCTTGCTGCACTCAGACTGGTGTGCGCCCCCCCCACAATTCACCCTGCCACAGGGCAGCTCCCCCTGGACTTTCCCTCTCTTCTCTAATCCCGCGCTCATGACTCATAGTGTCATCTTGCTAGATGTCTCTAATCCAATGTCAACCCTCTCCACGGGAAAACTGCTCCTCCCTCTCCGCCTGTCCGCACATACATCGAGGTGGATTCGATGGCCCACATTATCCTCACCATTTTAGGGTCCATGTCCTTCGCTCATATACAACGCGCAGATCTCGCACCCCTCTGTCCTCCTCTCCCCTCTCTACCTGCCAGGCGAGCCGGCTACAGCGGCCTTAGCAGGCGGGCCCACCAGACCCTTATCAATGACTGGGGAGATGCCTGTCCTCCCCCATCCTACTACCCCTATAAACCGTCTCTGTCCCCACATTCCTTTATGGGCCTGGGCAAGTTCATGGCCAGCAGTATTCACCAGATGCGTGCCCACAAGAGCTACCTAGCGCTGCACACCTCGTGAGCCTACGTGGGGGGGCCCACCCTCTGTCCATGATGCTGAGACTATGATGAAGACTTCTAGCATGCCATACATTCCTGCTCGGCCACTGCCGATACCCGCAGGCGCCACCTCCAAGGCATCATAGGGATAGGACCGACCGACCCCATCTGGTCCTCCATACCACTGCTCCTCAACCTGGTCCCCGATTTACGTGAGATGTAGGTTGGCTTCCCCCCTGACATGCGGCGGTCGCCACCCTCTTCTCCGCCTCCTTTGCTCACCCCCACCCCCCCAGGGTCTCCTGCCTGCCCCCTTTTTCCCTCCCCATGTTTGTAGAACCTTGGGTTTTTCCTTACTCGAAGGCATGGTGTATATATCTTTCCTTGGCTGGTTTTTCCTTACTTGAGTTTACCGTACGAGGTGTATAGACAGTTACCTGCCCAGTTGGAGCTTTTATGTGCTGATGGTTTCCTTTGATTTTAGTTTTTGGGATTAAGATTTTATTTATACCATAGATAGTGCTGCATGCAAGTGATTGTACCTTAACAACGAATACACAGTAAAAAAAAAAAAAAAGAAAAAAAAAAGTTAGCATCTAATAGGACCATACTCTGTCACCTCCACACACCTAGTGATGGTTCAAATGGGTATGGGCACGATCTTATATCTATCGGAATATACTAACGCAATACTAAGCGCGTATTGAGCGTACGCCTTGATGAGGAGAGATAGATTTATGAAGGTAGATTGGTAGGTTGTCGGTTCCTTATTCTTCTAAGCGAGAAAAGTGGACGGTAGCCCCTATATATACAAGAGTGCGCCCTCCCGTTATCTAAAAGAATATAAAGAGGGACAAATATACGCATGAACTTGTTTTACCGTAACGTCAGTAGGAAAAACATAAGTGCGAACGTATTTGACCCTGAAAACCTGCCAAGAAAATCCTAAAAGTTTATATAAATCTAAAGTGGTATGAGGGGTTTCGATGTGGATGATAAGACATAAAGGACAGAACAATAACCGTTAAAATGTGTGATAAGCAAGCGAAATAACCCGAATACCAGATAAAGAAATATATAATGAATCCTTATCGTAATAATGAAATATAACAGAAATAAACGCACAGTATGTCCTAGCTGTAGTAATGTATGCGGTGCAATAGGTATTGCCGTAACACTAACCAAGTAAGAGAATATACGATATGTTCAAGGAAATATTCATATAAGAACGAATAAGAAACTACAACACGTCCCCTCATTATCTACAGCCCAGAAGTCCTGTCAACCGTGTATGTGCCGGTTTCGCTAAGATTTTGGTGCAGATATCGGCAAGGTTTTCTGACGACTCAACTTTTAGTAACGTGAAAGAACCGCGGTCGGGTCACTCTCGTATTTTGTGAAAGTGAACATTGATGTGTTTGGTACGTTGATTGAGTTGATGGTTTGTCGCAAGAAAATTAGCGCCGGTATTATCTGCGTGCAAAGAGATCGGTAAACTTAGTCTAATATCGTTGAGGCCTTTTTAGAACCATTGGATTTGTCGCGTAGCCAGTGACATAGCAACGTATTCCGCTTCGGAAGTAGATGTAGCGACGGATGCCTGCTTCTTGGATCGCCAGGAGATACATGATCCATTTAAGATAACAATGTATCCTGAGAAGGAGCGGCGGGTCTCAAGGCAAGCGGCAAAGTCTGCATCAGCATAGACATCCATAGCGTGAGTTGCGTTGGTTGGGTACGGATATAACAACCCTATATTTTCCGTCCCAGCAAGGTAACGAAGGATGTGTTCAGCGGTCTTAAGTTTGCTTCAGCTGGGCAAGAAGAATATTGAGAAAGAAATGAAATCGTATATGAGTGGTCGGGTCTTGTGCCAGTGGTGAGGTACATAAGTGATTCTATAACCGATTGGTAAATGGAGGGGTCTGGTATCCGTATGTCTACGGTCCCTTTCGTAAGTTGAATGCCTTTTGGCTAAGGGGTAGAAACGGAACGTGAGTTTTCCATGCCATATCGTTGGAGGACTGACTTAATATATTTTTGCTGGGTAAGATGTATGCCGTCTGGTGTATACGTTATGTGCAAGCCGAGTAGGAAGTTAGCTTCCCCTAGGTCTGTTATCTCGAATGCCTATTTCAGGTCTTTTATCAGAGATGTGGCTTGGGGGGAGTCGGCTGCGTGTATGGCAATGTCGTCGACGTAAACTGATACGTAGAGGTCGTGTTTAGCATGGACGAACATGCATGGGTCGAGGGCTGATGTTGTAAATCCTTTGGAGATTAAGAATTTTGCGAAGAGAGCATACCATTCATTCGCAGATTGCTTAAGTCCATAAAGACATCGGTTAAGTTTTCTTACTTTTTCTCCGTCACGGTACCCAGGTAACGGTCGTAGGTAAACTTCTTCTTTGAGTTCGCAGTAGAGGAAAGCAGATTTGACATCGAACTGTCGCAGTCGCCATTAGTCTTTGGCGCATATTGCGAGGAGGAAGCGGAGAGATTCATAACGGATGACAGGGGCGAATGTTTCTTCGAAGTCGAAGCCGGGAATTTGGAAAACCCTTTGGCAAGGGCTCTTGCGCGAAACCTTTCGAAAGTCCCATCTGCATTATGTTTAGTCTTGTAAACCCACTTACTATCGATTATCTTTCTTCCCATCGGTCTCTCAATAACATTGAAGGTTCCATTCCTTTTTAGTGCATTAATCTCGTCATCCCTCGCCGTGGTCTACTTTTCCTTAAGCGTACTGTTAATCCCTTGGTGATACGTGGTGTGATCCTGATCCGATAGTTCAGTTGCATTTCTGCTAAAGCATACCGGTAGGAGTGAGATTCGTCCTGACCTTGTCCGTGTGTCCGGTTGCTCGTCTGGTAGGGCCTCATGTTCTTGAGGTAGTTGTTCCAAGGGAGCAGGTTCCGGAGCAGGTGACGGTGTGTTAGGTCGGTCGTAGTTCTCTTGGTGTGGAGGTAATGGAGGCGGATGGATTTCAATCGCTGTTGTGCGGTTGGTAGTTGTCGTACTCGGGTCCAATTCCAAAGTCTTACTGTACGATTGCAGGTCTATTGCAAAGGAGGGAGGATGGACGATCACAAATTGGGATTCCGGAGCCGGTGTTGTACTTGGCACTTCTGATTGTACAATTGTTTTAGTGGTCCAATGTACCTGTAGTGTTTCGGATATCTTATGTTGCGAGGGGATGTATATCCGGTATATCCTGTCAGAGGATGTGTATCCAACAAGATAGCCTTCGATTGCCTGGGGTTGTAGCTTCGTTCCTGGTTTGCTAGTCTCCTCAGGTATGTGGACGAAGTATTTGGTCCCGTATAGGCGCAGGTGGTTGATCAACGGCTTTTAGTTGTAGAGAGATTCATTGGGTGTTGAACCTCCTATAAATCGGTTGGGAAGACGGTTTCTGAGGTATACGGCAGTTGCGATTGCTTCTCCCCAAAATCGTAGAGTTGAACCTTTTAACATGGACCTAGTGACGGTTATTATGGTCCTGTTATACCGTTCAGCAACGCCATTTGATTCATGTAAGTAGGGTGGAGTTTTGTCATCAAGTATTCTATGCGCCTGAAACAGGTTTGGCATTTCATGGTTCACGTATTCAGCACCGTTATCAGTTCTGAATCTTTTGATTATGGCGTTATCTTGTATTTGTCGCTCCTGGATGAACTGTTAGAAGATTTTTACTGTATCGGATTTTACCTTGATGGGGAAATCCAGGTGTATCGTGTTCATTTATCAATGAAGGTAATATAGTACCAAGAATTACCAAAGGATGGTGTCGAGAATTTTTCGCTTAAGTCTGAGTAAATTAACTTAAAGGGGCTTTGGCAAGGGTGCTGTGTTCGTTCTCGCTTTCGTTTGACTGACTTTGAGGTAATGCAAGTTTCGCATTGCCAACCTGTAGGAACCTTAGGGATATGGGGTGTGTCGGAGTATATGTCGGAGCGAAGGTAGGCTGGTGAGGGATTACCTAAGGCTTCATGCTACTCCTTATAGGTCATTTTGTATGCCTGTTCCTTTCTTTCCTGCACGACATAATCCTGTCTGTCAAGCTTGCCCCAGAAAACCTCCTTGTTCTCTCCCATGACATACATGTCCTTCCCTGAACTGCGTAAAGAAAACCCTTTTCCCAAAGAAACGATAGCACGCCACGATAACAAATTGCATTGACCCCACTTAGGAACCCAGAGAACACCTTGAAGTAAAACAGGAGATACATGGCCATCAGACGTTATGGCCATCAGCTTAACTGTTCCACGGCCGCATGACTCTATTACAGAGTCATCGCCTAACTTGACGTTTCCTTTTTCTGGTTCAAAGTTTATATGAAGGTCTAGGTTGCTTGTCATTTGTGAGCTTGCGCCTGTATCGATTACCCAATTGTGTGGGTGAGGGGTCTTTCGCGTAGTAGTAAGGGTTGAGGATGAAGTGACCGGTTTGGAAGTCTCTTCCTTGCCGATCTTGGCGGTGTCAATCGACGTCCTTTCCTTCCTCTTTTGGTTATCGGTCTTGAGTTTCTGACACTCTTTCCGAGTATGCCCTTCATTGCGTGCAGCGGGGTAATGCATTTTGCAGTATGAGCATTCCTTGGCAGTGACCGATGTGCTGTTTCCCTTTCGTTGGGGTTGTTCCTTCCCTTTTCCTTTGACAGTGGCGGATTTATACGCCTTGTCTTCTTCAGAGTTAACCGAAGTTTCAAGGTCCAACAACCTGTTATAGACATGGTTGTAGGTAAGGTCCTCCTTGGTTTGGAGGTTGTCGACGATGTTGTTCATCGACTCAGGAAGGGACCGGAGAAGGACAGCAGCTTTTGCTTCTGATGACTCAAATACCGTCTTAAATGCAAAAGGTAGGGCGTAACAGTCATTTTCGGTAGCAGAGGTGCAACGGTGTTGCATGCGATTCTTGAGGGTGTCGAACTTGCCGATATGATCAGCATTGGGTTTGGACGACTTGTATTTGGTATCGAGAACTGCGTTGAGTTGGTCGAAGAAGGAGAAGGTGTTTTTTCTTGCAAATTTATCCAGGAACGCCATCCAGATTGCGTGCGGCGTTTTATGGGTTGCCAGGAGGATGAGCCATTTTGGATCAATGGTCTCGAGGAAGTAGGCCGATGCCCACAGGTAGCGATCGCAAAATTCATCTATAGGGTCAACATTCATCAGATTCCCGTCTTCATCCCGTATTTCATGGGGGATGGTTTCCGTTCCTTGCACAATTTCCCTGCAGTTGAACAGTCCAAGGATGTACTCGGAGATGTCACGCCATGTGCGGTAGTTCTCTGGCCCAGTCAGCTTTGGGATGGTGCTTAGTTTGTAACTGGGTGCGAAGCCGCGTTTAGAGTTAATAGCGTGTATCCGTGCCCTTTGGTCAATGGGCTGAGGGGTTGCTGGGGGATTGTCTGTCGAAGGTTCAAGGACGCTGGTTGAGGCTGAGGCCATGATGGATTTTGGTTACACAAGTTGTGTTCTTCGAATTGTCCTCTGTAGCCACACACCCCCTTTAAGTCGACACAACTTTTATCAAGCCTGAAAGTAACACGTTCACCTATCAAGGATTTTTCTGGGAGTGTCCACCCTCAGATGGTTTAACTTCCAGGTAGTTGATAAAGTGTGCGGGGGAGTGGTGGGTAACGCTTGCGCGCACAAAGAGAGGAAAAAGAAGGAGACGGAAGCGAACGGTGAAAAGAGCTTGGTTAAGTAGTGGTTAACGCCGAGAGTGTTTCACCGAGACTTGTGTCATGCCGAGGCCGGGAATGTCTGGTTTCGTCAAGATGGAGTGTTTTGTGTGGTCGATGTTTCGTGCCGTGAAATATACTTTGCCGAGAAAAATATTTCGGGGTATTATTCTTGTGGGAAACATGGATCGATGGTAGGACGAGTTTTGCTTCGTTGACTGTGAGGTTTCGTGGTCTGTTGGAGGGTGTAAATGCATACCTTAAAGATATAGGAGGCCCGGGCTCATAACGTGATCAAATGTCTATGTCTATGATCTTATATCTATCGGAATATACTAACGCAATACTAAGCACGTATTGCAGGCACGCCGTGATGAGGAGAGGTAGATTTATGAAGGTAGATTAGTAGGTTATCTGTTCCTTATTCTTCTAAGCAAGAAAAGTGGGCGGTAGCCCCTATATATACAAGAGTGCGCCCTCCCGTTATCTAAAAGAATATAAAAAGGGAAAAATATAAGTACGAACGTGTATTACCGTAACGTCAGTAGGAAAAACATAAGTGCGAACGTATTTGACCCTGAAAACCTGCCAAGAAAATCCCAAAAGTTTATATAAAACTAAAGTGGTGTGAGGGGTTTCGTTGTGGATGATAAGTCATAAAGGACGGAACAATAACTGTTAAAATATGTGATAAGCAAGCGAAATAACCTGAATACCAGATAAAGAAATATATATAAGAATCCTAATCGTAATAATGAAATATAACAGAAATAAACGCAATGTATGTCCTAGCTGTAGTAATGTATGCAGTGTAATAGGTATTGCCGAAACACTAACCAAGTAAGAGAATATACGATATGTTCAAGGAAATATTCATATAAGAACGAATAAGATATTTCAACAGCGACTGAAATCTCTACACTACGAGTTTCATCACCACATATCCTCCTCCACCCCCTCCCCCTTTGAAGGCTATTCTGCCTAGGTGTGTTGGGGGCCCATTCTGCTCTCATCCCCCTTGCTAGGGGATACCCTCATATAGGGGTTCTTGTGGGTATGATCTCACCATGTCTCCTCTCCCTCTCATACCACGCCTTTGCTAGGCCTCGCTTAGCATTTGCAAAGTCGGCAACACCTCTCATCACGCCTACGATTGGCGCTGTTGGTACCGGACGCCCTGCCAATACGGCCACAGATGGTTAGCTGCTTTAGCGAGGAATGCCCTACGTTTGTAGTGCTACGGTCACTCTCTCAGTCGGCTGTACTCGTTCTACGATTCAGGAAAACGGTATCCATGGTCTGCCTAGTCTGCTACTTCTGGTGATTGCCTCACCCTCCCTCACCTCTCCCGTCGGTTGGATCTGCTGGCACCCTACAGCTCCCCTTCACTCTGTGGTGCCCGGCATTGTACACCTCCTCCTGCAACTTTTACCACAGTCGCAAGGCCTCCAGGTTACGCTCTGTCATGGTATTGCAATATCTCCTTGGCTGTCGCTAATGCTAGTTGGGATTGAAGTAATGGCTGCCACTATCAGTCGAATCCGGTTATAGGTGGCTCCTGGTCATGTAACTCTTTGAGTGTTGTGATTAGTTTTCGTATGAGGTTTTATTTTGTTTTGTTTTTTGCTGTAGTCTACATCTAGGGTTTTCCTTATACTTTCCTGCTTACCTTCTTCTTACTTTCACCTTGTAGTTTCAGCAAGGCGTTTGTTTGTTTGCAGGTTTTAATCTGCAGTTAGGCCTATACCTGAGTGTCCTGGAAGTACCGGTTTTGATCCCGGGGGCGGGGAGGTAATGTTTTTCTGACGTCATATCTAGCAATGTAGGCGAGCTTTATACCTTAAACAAAGAATATACTATGAAATAAAAACATAAAAACAAAAAGAAAAAAGAGAAAAATGGCCTGTAATAGGACTCTTCACTCAACCCTCTAGGTTCTTTCCAATACAATTACTTTACCTCTTTACCCTCCAGGTTCACTGTTGGCTTTGTTTGATAGGAGCTATAGGGTTAGGCTATCTATACAATGTAGACAACAGCCTATGAACAATACTGGATCCCATTAGTATAAGTAGTTGCCTTAGTACTCCTAACATGGTAGGTGTGTGTAGCGTCATCCCTGATAACGAACTGACTTCAGACACAGGACATTCAGGACAACCCAGTTGTACCTGGGAACCTTTGTGAGAAGTGGTCACCTGTTGCCAGACAGCTAACTACCTACTAGCATAATATTTAGTTCTGTCACCTGAGTAACACCTAATTCAGGATGGCGGACGATTCAAGTTATAACATCGATCTCACATAGGGCGAAATCGATACTTAAATTCTTAGTCTAGCATTACTAGAGGCACTTAGCAGAAACCTCTCCTCTAGCCAGTCTCAAAAAACTGAAAATCCAGTAACGCAAGAACTGGCCTCTCCAAAAGGATCACCGGAACCAGAAACCCCCAAACCAGTAAGAAAGTTTACTACAGGACGAGCGGCACTAGCAAGAAAGGCAGGAATCCATGTGGCTGAGTTGACTACTGTACAATTGCAGGAAATCCTGACTCTGATCAATAGTCCGAGAGATCATATCAACATTTGAAGAATGGAGGAAAAGCCCAGGACCTTTCTATAACAACCCTGGATAATTTGGTATAACTTACAGAACCTCAGCCAAGCCAGTTGTCCTGCAAGGACCTGAAGAGGAATGCTACAAAACACCTGAAAAAGTAACATGACATCCAAAGGTCCCTTGTGTAAGGAAATGTACTTAGGCACTAAGTTAGGTAGGGTAACCCAGGTAGGCCATGAAATCCCAATTCTCAACTGGGTAGGGTAAACCAGAAAGGCCGGGTAACCTTAAGCCAAGCTTAGGTAGGGTAACCCACTTAGACAGGGTAATCCAGAACCAGAGTTGGATAAGGTAACTGCTTTTACAGGGTAACTGGAAGATCTAAGGAAAACAGGCTAAGTGACATGGTGTCCATCAGGTCTTGCACCTTCCCATAACTAGTTGCACCATCTTCTCAGGAGCGTGGGTAAACAATTAAGATATGACACCAGTACTTCTACGAACTTGAATAGGTATTACACAGGCTTCTGAGGCAGATAGAGCAATGATGAGGGCAAGTTACCATAACTTGGACTTTAGGTATGCGAAGAGCGATCCCAAGATCCCATTCTCTAAAATTACACAGAATGCGAAACTCTACTATAGTCAGCTAGGGGTAATTTGGGATGTTTTCACAGCTTAAAACCCCCTTCCCATACTGGCATGAACAATGTGAATCACCATAGTAAAGCTCTACAGTTGATAAATGACTAGCAAAAGGGTAGGGGCAAAAGGGGTCATGTAACACAGTATACCTCATGGGGGTCCAACTGACAGAATATTGTCTGCAGGTTTTATATAGGGGTGGGTGACAGCTGACCTGGACAAGTTGCTAGTATTGATACCAGCTGGCACTAGGAATGTAATCTAGGTGCCTAATATCCCTAGGGGAGGTATGGGAGTACTTGAGTAAGGGCTTTTGAAAGTAGGGGAGATATGAAAGTATGTTCGAATAAAACTCTACTAGATAGGCTATAATAGCCCCCGCGCTATACCATTACTGAGACATGTTACACGACTCGGGGGGTATCCTGTCTTATGACAGTTGAGGTGGTTAATGAAGTATTGACTATGGGTAATGCCCATTTGGCTAATACAATAGTGCCACTCACTACGGGTCCTATGTAGTGACTATAGTAGCTGCTGATTGGCTAGATAGACTAGGTTGACCAGAACGCTTGTATAAACAGAATCAGAACAGGGGATTAGAGCTTTAATTAAGAAAATATAGTACGTGTCGACTTAATAGTAGGCCACTGACAAGTCAACCATTTGAAAGGGTTTTCCCTCATGCAGACACAATGGAGATCCATTGTAGAAAACCAATCAAATTAGTAGACACTCCTTACCCGCACAATCTGTTAAGAGTAGTCGATTTTATAGGCAAGCGAAACAGACTTGGCTTAAAATCCTTCTTGGTAGATAGAGATTCTCTAAGAAGCCTCGTCGGTAAAGTAATAAAGATTTTAAGCAAAACTAATTATCTTGATTAGATCTCTTCTCTGTTACTTGATGATGGCTAAACCTAGGGAGGCACGACAATATTTTTATTACATGTCTGATTGTTGATACACCACTTCTAACTTTTATACTTTGTTGTACTTTTCCCACCCCTTTCTTATTTCTAACCTAAGTGCCAAAATCATTTGACCCAGAGAACATTGTTCCCACGTAGATTAGCGACACGTCAGACCTCCATTATTTTCTGATACAGGAAATCTTGTATCAGCTAGAGTAATCATTCCTTATTCTGCCACTTAAAGCTAGGTCGTCTATGGTAGAATTTACCAATGGTTTCTTAGAACTCCAAGTTGCCAACTTGGCTGGTGACCTATCTGGATACTACCGGTGTACCCGGAGTCTTGCAGATGGCTTTCTTAATGACTAAAGACTGACGATCGGTCAAATGCTGTATCACATAGCTATGCCTCCCTTATCAACCTGTCCTGATTGATCCACAGACAGAGATAGCCATGTTTTCGGAGTCTGAGTGGGCTCTCATATTTTTCCTAGAACCCTGTCATCATATTCTCTATTATGCTAGAGGCGTCCTGTGACCTTTGGTTCCTTCCTGCAATGGCTGGATGAGATAGTTGTATCTATGCAGACACTGAACCTAGGCACTTTATCTCTGCTACATTAGATCGTCTGAGTATCACTCCTCTTATACCCTGTGATCAGCATCTGGTCGGACGGACAGCGACGACTTATATTGTGTTACAAGTTCGGTGCTAATATTGGGGCTTGTGTGAGGAGACAGCCTTTACTGTAGGGGCCGCAGGTAACATGTGGGTCACACAAGGGGACTGGATGGATATAAATAGTATCTCAGCACAATTTTTCATATGAATACAGTACTGGATTACAGTACCTAAGTCCCATGTGCTTAACATGATCACCCTCCTCTGAGCGGCTATCTTGAATCGCTTTGCCAAAGGTTACCCTCTATTATTATAAAATTACAAAAAAAAAATTAGTTGCCTTCCTTTTGAATTTGACTTGTTAGGGTATAAAACCTAACGCTTTTGCTAGGCCACGTTAGGAAAACATTTATCTTGTTATTCAATATCTGCCTGTTTTGGCATATCTGGGTTCTCCTTATGAAATCTTCCAACCAAATCATATGTAGGCTTTAAGTGGTCTAGTGTTCCAAAGTATTTTTATCCCGTAAATACCCTGTCTACTTAACAAAATATTCTGTCTCAGCCATTTGTCTGTTTCGATCACAAACCTGGCTGGAGTATGAGAATATTGCCCACTTCACGATTCATTCAATCTCCTATTCAAGATTGGATTCAATATTTTCCGGCTCACATGAACATTGCTATCTTGATGGCCAGTTGGATATCCGATAGGGTTCCAACAAGAATACATGAAATATCTGATAGATCTTCCATCAGGGCGATATTTCTACTTTGGAGTAGAATTCTCTCCTATTTTCTAAAATCTTAAAGCGGCCGGAGAGCTTTGGACTAAGGTTCATCGAGGGTGACTTAGTGCATAAGTGTTGGGCACATAGGGTATGATGAACTGGAATTTTTTGATTATCTCACATATTCGCTGTTAACATACAGGAACCTGTATACAGCGCTAGCTATAGCATAAACGAAACGTTAATTCCAAACGTGGAAAATAAAGAAAATAACCGCACAAGTTTTCCCCTAGGGTAGACCATACCGTCATCGCACCCAACAATTGCGACTAATTCAAAAAGTATAGAATGAAATGATATCAAAAGAAATCATAACCGATTGGTAATACTTAGCAGGGAAGACAAACTTCTCAGTCTGGGTGATTGTCAGAGGAGGAGGAGGCAGTGGTAGAAAAAACCGCAGGCATGGTGGGTGGGAAGTTCGTGCGAGTAGCGCGGATGTATGAGGCAAGACCAAGGATCATGTCCAGGTCGGCCCAAAGTGGAGAGCCGTGGTCCATGGAAGACAGCTTCGGAAGGTAAAGCTGGCGTTTTCGGGACTTAGAGGGGCAGTGGAGAATTGCATGCTCAAAGATTTCATCCTCCGAGTCGCAGGAAGGAAAGGTGAGAGAGTGATCGGCATCGTTCTATGAGGGTTGTGCGGCGTGATACCTATTACCGGCACGCATATGGTGAATTCGCCCAGCTGTAAAGCGGTTGAGGCACATGAAGGCATGTGGGCGTAAGGACGGCTTGTACTGGTGGTAGGAAGGGGGTGGGGACAGGAGTGTCCAGTCAGCGAGGAGGTCCTTTCTGCACTCCAACTTCATCAATTTGTAGGAGACCGCACCTGGGATCGGAGGAGGGGTGGCAATGACAGTGCCCGGTAGAAGGTAGGAGTTTATCTGTGGGAGTTTGAAACCATCCTGTGCCACCTTGATCAAGAGGTAGCACATCCCATCGATGGGGAGGTTTGAGCAGACAGCCAGTATGGGCCTAGGTTGGTTCCTGCGGAGGGGGATGTAATTGGCCTAAAGGCCCCGAAGGAGGTGTCGGGAGGAGTTCCCTGCCCTAAAGTTGGGGAAAGATGAAAATGATGGAGGCAGCCAGTCTGTGGCTGGGTTGATCTCGAGAGGGGAGCAGGCTAGCCGTAGTGCTCCCATCCTGCGGAGATGGGGGAGGAGCGAGTTTTGAGGGGTGAGGCAAGCCTCACAGGGAAGGATGGATACAGGAGTAGATGAAAAGCAGTTGGTGACCCACCATTGGACCTTGCTCCAAAAGACCTCCATCTTCCCCATCATCGCAAGGTTGGGGATAAGGAGGCCAGTTCCGTAAGAGTGGATTGGTAGCAGCAGGCTCATGGCCAGCTTGCGGTTCAGGTAGGGGACTATGCCTATGCCAGGAGGAGAGAGTTGCCTGATGAGGCTGAAGGCCCCTTGAGCGAGGGCTAGCCTCTGGAGGAAATGGGTGGAGGTTTCCATCGAGGGTGAGAACCAGTATCCTATCTATTAGACTGTGGAAGAATGGTGGAAGAGACTCCCATAGAGAGAGACAGGAGCCAGTGAGGGGGGAGAATGATCCCTTGGAGTTCTCCTATGGATGAGTTCGGTTTTGGGTACTGAGAAGGAGACTCCAAGTGGGGTGGCATTTCTGCAGAGGCGGGTGTAGTAGTGTTGAAGAAGCTGTGTGTTCCTCCGGTATAATTTAGACCCAACAGTGACAGTAAAATCATCAATCTAGGAAAACATAATCCCCTTTGGGATAGACAAATGCAGAGAGGATACATTAATTAAAAATAACAAAGGAGAGATAGGGGAGCCCTGGGGGGCACCCACTTGAACAGGCAGGAAAATATCAGGGGAGCCCTGAAAAATCAGGTGGCATTTGCGGTCAGTCAAAACGGAACAAACCCAAGAAACCATATAAGGAGATACGCCTTTGGCGCATATGATGAACTGGATTCTAGTACTATATTTATACGAAAATTATACAGAGATACTACTCAGACCCCTCTGGCATCCTTGTGGGACCTGCACATCATCTTTGGTGCCTACGCTTAAAAGAGTCCCCTGACATATAAAGCAGAAGTTGGTGCCCCTCTGGTGACAACACATACGTTGTCGCCCTCTATCTGACCAGATGATGTAAGCCAGATTACTGAAGATAGAGACTCAGACGAGCCAATGTTACCCATATGGGAAATTGTACAAATTATGTGATATGATAGTATACAGAACTAGGAGGTTACTATATCACTACAACCCATGCTGATAAGAAGTAGTGTCTATAGCAGAGCTGCTCAGCCTTAGTGAAAGATCTAGACTGAAATAATACAGAGTACTCGCAGACTTGATAATCAGAATATATATGCACTGTGTGCATTTTTACAAGCGTGGCGGACATCCAGACTAATCAACTGGTATTCAGTAAGATGTTGGCATCTGGGCTACATCAAACTGAACCTAGTTTATTTGGCAATTAAATTGAAGGCTATTTCCTGGTGGAGTGCTAGAGACCCTCAGGATACTAAGCAGTTCACGGGATCATTTGACCTAGCGGGGTATACAATTTTAAGGGTTAAACGACTTTTTCAATTCCTATGACCATGGCCATGGTATCAAAGAATATTTCATATATATGGCTAACATAAGTATCCAGAGAATTGTAAAGATATCTAGCGATCTCCCGATAGTAATGGCATGCTCCTTGCCTCCTATTTTCCTCCCTGCTTGAAGTTCTTGACCTTTTTAGGCCATCAAAAGTTCGCTTTTTTGTGTTGCAATGCCCACGAAACACTAAATCTTAGCCCTTGCTTAAGCTTCACTCTATAGCAATAAAGCCACACTCCCTGTATAACTGTGATGTCCACAGCCTCCCCTGGCCCTTCCAGGTCAGCGTCGACCACCGAGCACTGCACAGCCCCCTACTCTGCCCACTGAATTTGCACCTGCACCCCTAGGCCCATCCATGACCAGCTGATCGCAACCCAGAACCTCGAGGACAGTATAGTCACCCAGTTGAGCCTCTCCCCAGAGTGCTTCCCTTTGATTGACAACTCCATCCTCCACAACCTCTCCAATGGCGGAACCACCATCATTCCACTCCTGTATACCACCCTGTTCAGAATCAATAAGGTAGTTAGCTGACTTGCAACACTAACCACGTGTATGGATGTGACCTCCGCAAGTATCTTTACCCCTGCCCCTGCCTCTACTACTGCCCCTCCCCCTATTGTAGCCCTGGAAGCTACAGTCAGAGACATTTCCCTTTGCATCACGGCAGGTGCCACTGCCAGACAGCCCTCTCCTCCTCCCCCAGTCCCTCCTAGCACTCTACCGGCTATACCTAGGTCTCTCCCCAAAACTTAACCCCAACCTGCTCAAGAGGAAAAACAAGCCCCTGACCTAGACCTCTCCAGCTATGATACAGTTGAAAAAAAGTGGTATAGTAACCCTGCCACATATGCTGTCTGCCACCCATGCTCCTTGCAAGCTCTAGAGTACAGGGATGGCAAATACTTCTTCCTATTTGAGTTTTGCTCACCCCCCTCCTCCTCCAACACCTGACCCGCCCACACCAACCCCCACCGTGCCAACAAGTCCTATGCCTCAGTCACAACAGGACCATCCTCTGCACCTTGAACTACAAGCAAAGGGAAGAAGTCTGCCATGCCTGCAGAACTCGCATTCTCCAACGATAGCAGCCCTTAGTCTTGAGAGAGAGCACAGTCGCCCTCCATCCAGCTCAGATTCTTCGCAACTCGCAACTCACCCGCACCTCCTGCATTGGCTGACCGGACGGCAGTCACCACCACAGAACTGTTGGTTGCCGTCCTGAGCCAGGCAAACTGCCCCTTTCCCTTCTCCTTCTCAGCACATGTCAATACTAATGGATCAGTCACCCTCTTAGGCACCGACCCACACACATCTTCCTCTACTTACTCACCCTACTATGAAGCTATAACTAACTGTCTTTACCAAGTTTTCCCAGTAGAAAACATCCCTTACTGCCTCTTCCACTCCGCCGTATATGAGGTCCATTTGGCCATCAATAGTCTACCTATAGCGTACCTCCCGGAGGACCAAGGCGACCTCTTCCCTGCCCTCTCTGAGCCAGGATGGAATGCAACTGACGTCGCCATCTACCTTACATGCTTTCTCCAAACTGACCTTGAGATCCTAGTCACGAAGACCACTACGTCCGTAGTAGTCACTGTGGCCCCTGATCTTATCAATAGGCTTGGCTGTACTATCAGCCTCTTCTTACCACCACGGGAAGTCGAAAAGGCCAACTCCTCAGGAAGGTTTAAGCAATGTTATGAGTGATGGCTCTACTGCAACCCCGCCCCCCATGCTCCCTCCCGCGCTCTTTCCGCAAAGTTGAAATTTGAACTTTTTTTTCAACACCTGGGGAAAGTATTAGAAAAACCCCCCCTCTCAAAATTGGCCATATCTGATACGTCACATTACACAAACCCGAAAAACGATCCCAAAGCATTTCCGAGTCACGCTATGGTATCTCGTGCCTAGGAAATGGACATCGAGCCTGAGGAAGGCTCATCAGCGCCGTCAACACCGAGCCCGGAGGGCAAGGAAGCTAAAGGCCCTGATCCCGCAGCCAAGGAACTGAAGGAAGTAGTGATGAACTATCTTAGTGTTGTTGTATCACCTAAGAACAACCCGATTACGAGGAATGTCATGTCTTTCTACAACTATATGTTTTCCAATTCGGAATATATGATTATGACTGGGGTTATGGCGCTTACCTATCAGTTGCAGACCCTCACGGCCACGACTCAGAACCTCATCAGAATGGTTGACGGCCTGTCTAGGGGCCCGGCTACGGCTCCTAAGAAAGGAACGAAAACGATTCTTAAAAGACAAGACCAACTGGGTGCCCGAAGTTACACTGCGGTGGCCTCCCAGCCGCAACCACTATCTGAAATACAGACACCGGCTAGAAATAAGAGAAATGCGGAAGCACGCACGACGCAACCGAACCCCCTGGCACTAAAGCAGAAAAGCAGGAGAAGCCACAACAGAAACCACGCTCGAAGAAGGGAGAGAGCGAAGATTTCCCGAAGAACCCCGTCCACTAGCCTATAAAGGAGGAAGATCTTTGAGACAAGGAAGGTGGCACAGCCATTAGTCGACACGGCCCGTGATGAAGCAAAGATCTCTGTTGCTATCACCACCACCCTGTCAAAATGTGTATTTAAGGCACCAACGAATTTACATGTGTTTGCGAATAGGACGAATGGAACAGTCAGCTTTACTGCCCCAGCTGGGAGAGAGTCAGGACAATATACCCGGTACTTACACAAGCTGACAGTAGTACTGAACGAGACGATCGACAATTGGGCCCCTGAGTTCCAGCCTTTTAGGAGCGCGCGTACAAATATCGACACTATAGTGAATGGTGTGTCCCTTGCGGCAATCCCAAGAGACAACGAGGGTTTGGAGAAGGCTATAAAAGAGGTTTTCAAGGCGACCCATTAGATAGATATAGTAGCGGCAAAGTTTCTGAAACCAGATCGCACTGTTTCTGATCAAAAGAGGGCAACTTCAATCATAATCGGAGTTCCAGAAAATGAAGTAGCAAAAGTTACACCATCGGTTCTCTTTATGGGTAAATGTAAACAGTCGAACGTGATGGAGCAGGTATCGGCAATGATGTAATGCCACCACTGTTGGAAGTATGGCCACCCCCAGGATAGGCTGCAAGAAGAATCTGCCCATGTGTCCGATTTGCTCAAAACAGCAAAACGAAAAAGAACATCGATGCCACGAACCGGCCTGCAGAGGGTCACGGAAGGCAATCTCAGCTTGTTGCATGATGACACCTGCCAAATGTGACGCCTGTGAGGGCCAACATTCGGCTAGAGACCTGGCTTGCCCGGAGAGGATATGGGTGAAAGAGACTTCAAAAGAGAACTATGACTCAAGAATGGCTTCCCGGGCTGTACCACAGGGCGAGGAAGGTGTCACCCCCTCGATAAATTAGGCAGTTGGGCCACTATGTCTGGAACAGAGCATTCAAATGAAAACAGCAGATGGAGAATAAAGGTTGTACAACACAATTTCTGAGGGAGCAATAGTGTGTTTCTTTCTTTATTTCATATTGTCAGAGGTTTTAATGTTTCCTTTGTATGTCTACAGGACCCCCCACTGTATAATGGGCAACCCCTCAGGGCCTCAGGTTACAAGAGTGTTTTTTTACCCTCACCCAAGGTACGGGTATGTACCTATGTGGCACTGAGGACTCCGATTAGTGTTTCCTTTGTCGTGGTTTCAAAGGATTTTGATATTTTGTACTTGAGAATTTTTGGAAAAGAGGGACCTTTATTAGGCGACTGTCATTCCTTTGGCTTGTTAAATACTTATAACAGGAATGATGGGGGAAATACGGTACCACCAGAGCAACTGTTTATCGAAACGAACGAACCGACACTTCTGGTCGGAGATTTAAATATACACACAATCTTTACTGACCCGTTACGGAGTATGGAATCCGGGGAACGAAGGCGGGGCGAGCACTTTGTGTGGCTGGCAGCGCAGAGAGGTTTTACAATCAAGAATACACCTGGGGTCTAAGCAAGATTCCTGGACAACCCTACATTACACCGACCCTCGGTCATCGATTACACGGTAGTCAATTCATCATCATTAGCGCGGGTATCGCGATGGAGGGACCTATACCAACAGACATGATCAGATCACATTGTCATACTCACAGAGCTAGACTCGAAGGACTTACACCTGGCGACACCTTCTCCTGACTGGGACAAGATCAAATAGAGAGATGAGAAAGGGGTCCCCTCCCCCAGGATAGAATCTTCCCTAAAAGATTATGTCGAGCATGAATATAAATATGAACGACCCAGCTACGGCTGTTAAGACCTTCGAAGAGAACTTGTCGCGGTTGATACAGATGGTAAATGGCGGGGCCCCAAAGAAGAGACCAACGAGGTAGTCAAAGGCGTAGTGGACGCCAGACACCACTGAGATGTGAAGTGTTTATACCTCTGCTGCCCTGCGTGTAGGACTTGATGGGAGCGGGATGAGAGAAAAGATTGAGACGAGGAAAGATTACCGGACTGCAATTATGAGGGCGAAGCGGAAATACAGGGATGAGTTCTTAGCCTCTGCAAAGCAAAATGACGTGTGGACGACACATCATTTCACCAAGCAACGGATCCCAAACAGAGTACCTGGTAAAGATAGTAATACACCTGAGGAAACTGCGGCAATTATCATGAGCCACTTTTTCCTGGAATATCAGGACCCGATATTGTCGAAACCCCCGTACCGTAGGGAACTTGGTTCGGCAGATAGGGTCACACTGGTTGAGGTAAGGGAGGCCTTGGAGAAGTATAGCAACAAGTCAGCCCCAGGGCCAGATCAGGTCCCATATGGGGTTTGGTAAAACATAAGTCGGCCTAACGAAAACGTACTGCCCTTATTAGTGGACGACCTCCTGGGATGGAGGATTCACCCCCTATGCCTAAAAGGTTAAATAGGCGTAATTCTGCCAAAGCTGGGAAAGAGTGACTACAGAGAATGTTTGAGTTTCATGGTTATTGCTCTGATGTAGACTTTCTCGAAGATTGCGGAAGGAATAGTCAATTGGCACCTTATGACGGTAGCTTATAAAACAGACCTGTATTGCATCAATCAGACTGGAAGCCTGCCACAGAGGTCCACAGTAGATGCATGTCTTAACACTGAAACACTGGGTCAAGGACAGTCAATTCGCCGGAAAGAAGGTCTCAATGGTCTCCCTAGATGTGAAAGGGGATTTTGACAATGTTAACTATAAGAGGCTCATGGGGATCCACGAAAGAAACCAGGAGGTCCCAACATACATAACCGATTGGATACAGAATTTCGTCGCTTTCCGAAACGTTACACTGGCCTATCCGGGCAGCTCACGAACGGAATATAAAATCATCGTGGGATCCCGCAAGGCTCCCTTCTGTCCCCGCTCCTCTTGGTCATATATGTTCCTGGTCTACACACGGCAGATAACCCAGAAGAGAGCTTTTCTACTTCATATCTGGAAATTTCCAGATTATGGTTGCGTCTAATTCATGGTACTGAAATTCGCGTTTGCTGTAGGGGGAGGTGGAAAAGATCAGAAGTCGTGCAGAAGATCTGAACCTTTCCTTCATTATCGCCAAGATAGAGCTGGTGCACTGGAGAACGCCGAGAGATAGTCAAGAGGTCTCCAAGTGTCCGATAAGTTTTCAATCTCACGTTATACAGCCGGCCGTGAGAGTGGGAAAATTGCTAGCTTTTTGGTTAGCCGATAACATAGAAACAACGACATATTTAACGAAAAGACTGGCGCTTACACTGGCTGCTTTCTTTCGAATTCAGAGACTATCAATGCCGGGAAAAGGACTCTAGCCCTACGGAGCGAGAAGATTGGCCTAGGGCATCCTTTGACAACCATGCTAAACGGGGCTGAGATCCTCACCCCAAGCATTAAAATGATGAACAAGATGCACACGTTTTGGAATCGAGTCCTCAGATGGATAACCAACGCCTTCTTCTCTACCAACTTGACGGCTTTGTCGGCAGAGGTGTGTTTAGCCCCGGTCTGACTCTATCTGCTATAAGTGTCCCTGATGGCAGCAGTCCGCATAACGTCTCCCATTCCTGGGAATAACTTTGCAACTGCAATGCTGCCAGGGGGCTTCCCGCTCCCGGATAGCTTCCAATACCCCACGAATAGGAGGAAGGCTTTCGACAGAAGTGGTGGTCTATACCCAAAGGTTTGGGACCCAACCTCTACCACCTTGGTCCAGGTCGGCCTCCAGATTGATGAAATAGGAGCTACGGCTGCCGGGATATATCAGTCAAGGCCCTTTCCGGTAAAGGCAAACTGACTTGCAATAGTACTAGAGGACTCTGCAAAGGCATATATCGAGGCCAGAGAGTGCGTTAGGAAAGAGGTACATAAGAGATGGGTACTGGAGGCATACCCGGAGTACTATATATATCGAACGCCATACCGCGATTGCTGGACTTTCATGACACTTCCAAAATTCCAGGATGGTAGGATACACCAGATGAGATCGAAAAAGAGCTCTCTAAGAGGACAGGCAAGCTGGTCCAGCCAGGACCAGGATCCGACTTGTGACATATGTCTACAGTTAGTTCAGATCTTTGAACACATGATTACTGTTTGCCCCGGCCTGGCTCGGCCAAAGGAGGGTGTAGATCAGGGGATGTTTGACATAAGGCCAGGCTCAGCCCTATGGGAAAGAGGGGATAAAGGGAAAGCCTTGATGAAGGGTTTTGTTTCCTTTGTAACGTAGAATTGGTTGAATTTTCCAGTTAGGTTGGGAATTTTTCCGTTTACAAGAGACTCAGACCTGATGTCCTGATTTTGAAAGTTCGCCCTCGGGCTGATGACTTGATGTTTATGATAGTGTTTCTATTGTTATTTGTGATTTTATGGGAGAGGTGAAGTTTCTTATGTTATTGGAGTTTTTAGGCCTTACCTCAGGGTGAATGCTAGGATTTTCCTGTACTTAGTACAAACAAAACTACGGATTTAACAAAAAAAAAAAAACAATCCTACCCCTTCCCCATGTGCAAAGCCACCACTCCCACTTAACCTCTCCGTGCTTAACAAATACACGAGTGGTGCACCACTGCCCCAATTCGATATGCTCAAAGGCAGGAAAACCAAGTCTGTTGCCCGGTGTTGTCCCAACTCGTCCCTTATATATTCTAGTTGTTCACGAGCCAATCCGGCCACAGACTGGTTCTGCCTATCCCGTCCCCTCCCAAGTATCAATGATGACACACTCTCTGGGGTCTGGGGTACACCAGATCCTGATGATGACATGGACCAAGATGCACTGACTCTACCCAAGCCACCCAGGACTCCTTCCCCTACCACTGCCACTATGGATCCCACTACCTCCTGACAGCCCGTCCCACCAATTGTAGCTCTAGGTCACCCTTTCCCCAAATCTGTTGTACTAGCCTCCAGCTGGCTCTTCAGTTACCCACTCCCGCATGGCCCATCGGGCTTCCTGCTCCAATAAGTCCTGCACTGGACCCCCTTCCCTCACGCAGGTGCCAGGCACTACCCTCTACCTTATTCAGCACAACTTCCTTGGTAGCTGGAATGTGTTTCTTTCCTTATTCAGAAGCCTTAAGGCTATGCCCAATCCTGCACACTTGGTCGCCCTGCAGGAGCCTCCAGTGTTTAAGGCGCGGCTGCTAATATTTCCCTCTTTTCAATTCTTTTCTCCACCAACTGCTAACAGTGCTAAACCTAGGGTTGCCATTTATGGTCTCCTTGATTTCATGCAAGTTTTTGCATTGTGACTAGTTTTTTTTGACTGGCTGGATTTTATGGCAGTTGATATTCACTCCCACTCAGGCCGGTTCAATTCAGCATATTGCGTCTTTCATGTCTACAATGCATACTCCACCACCAGGCGCTCATTCCACCTCCACACGATCACTTCACCATTCTTGTTTAAGGAACCTGCTTTCTCCCCCAACTTGTTGGGAATCTACAACTCCACCATACTCTTTCCGACCCTCTACTGGTCCTTTCTGATCATGAATTAAACCTTTCATCCCTCTATTTTGACCTGGCCTCCAAGTTAGGCTACTCTCTACTAAACACACCAGGTGAATTTACAAGGTTCCCTTCGACGGCATAACAATTCCTGTAGTCTTAGACCTTGCCTTTAGAAATTCCTCCCTACCCCCTTTATTAGTTCATGAAGTGTAACCCTCCCACTGACTGGCTCCAACCATGTCCCAATCACAATCACACTCTCCATGCCCTTTCTACTCCAGCCTGACCCTACTCCTAACTGGACTATAAATGATCGGCAGACTCTCTCCCCTCTTATCATGTATCTATCGGTCCCAGCACCTCCCCAGCTCCCTACCTCAGCCTTATTTAGTGTCTGGTTCGACCGCCACCTGGTCACACTCACTTCCCTAATAGCCCTACACATGCCAAACATGCGCTCTTGCTTGAGGTAAAAGCCATGGTGGACAGCTGAGCTATAACAGCTCTGCCAGGCTTTCAACAAAGAGGCAAGGATATCACGCACATTCCCCTCCACCACCCTCTCCGACAGTGCCCATCCCTCCCGCCTTGTATATTTCAAGGCCAATAAAAAGGCTAAGGCATCACACAGGGATCTGATCCTTGCCACCCTGGAGCCAGAGTCATTAGGGGCTACCCGCAGAATCGATAGAGGACGCCCCTCCGAACGGTTCCACTCCTAGCCCAATGCCACGACACCCGCCGAAGTCAATACCTCCCTTTTGCATCATTTTTTCCCTCCAAATGACCCCCAACTCTCGCCATCAATCATGCCACCATTAGTGGAATTCCTGCCACTTCCGAATCAGGAAGTCTCCTTGACCCTCCGCAAATCCTCCAACACCTCCACTCCTGGCCCTGACCTGATCGCCTATTGCATATGGATGAGGATTAACAACATCAACCCCTCCTTCCTCACCTCCCTCTTAGGTCCCCTACTGACATATGGTTTCCACTCCCCCTACCTCAAAAAGGCCAATGGCATTGTCCTCTCTAAGCCCGGCAAATCTGACTACAACTCCCCCTCCTCTTTCTGAGTTATTGTCCTCCTAGAAACAATTTCGAAGATTCTGGAAAGGATAATGCCAACCTGCCTATCGCTAATGGCCCGCACTGTGGGCCTTATCTCCCCAACCCCATGGGGCTCTCTTCCAGGACTAAGTACCTTTGACACATCCGCAGCCTGGACACACGAAGTCCGCATACTTCTGCGTGCAGGCCTCAAGACCTCTACCCTCTTCTTTGACATCAAAGGAGGCTTTGATAATATTTCCTCTATATGCTTATCTTCCCTTCTCCGCGCTAAAGGCGTATCTCGTTATATGGTTTCCTGGGTTCATTCATTTTTGACTGACCGTAAATGCCGGCTGATCTTTCAGGGTTCTCCTAATATCTTATTGCCTGTTCAAGAGGGTGCCCACCAGGGCTCCCCTATCTCTCCGTTATTATTTTTAATTTATGTAGCTTCCCTACACTTGTCCATCCTCAAGTGGATTATATTTTCCTTTGTTGATGATTTTTCTGTTACTGTTCGATCTGGGTCATACCGGAGGAACACACAGCTTCATCGATATAATTATACCCGCCTTTGCATGAAGGCTACCCCCCTCGAAGTGTCCTTCTCCTTTCGCTAAACTGAACTCATCCACTGACGCACTCCATGGGATGGCTCTCCCACCTGACTGGCTCCTGCCTCTCTCGATAGAAGTCTCTTCCACCCTTCTTCCATAGTCCGATTGCTAGAATACTGGTTTTCACCCTCGATGGAAACCTCCACTCACTTCCTCAAGAGGCTAGCCCTTGTGCAAGGGGCTTTTGATCTCGTAAGGCAACTCTCTCCTCCATGCATTGGCATAGTCCCCTACCTAAACCGCAGGCTGGCTATGGGCCTGCTCCTACCTATCCTTTCTTATGGAGCTGACCTCCTTATCACCAACGCTGTCATGATAAGGAAAATGGAAGTCTTTTGCAGCAAGGTCCAACAGTGGATCACCAACTGTTTCTCTTTGACTCTAGAGTCCATCCTACACTGGGAGCCTTGCCTCCCCCCTCTCTACTTGCTCCTCCCCTATCACCGCCGAATGGCTCAACTACAGCAGGCCTGCTCCCCTCCTAGGATCATCCGGGCTGCAGACCAGCTGCCTCCAGTATTTCCATCTTTCTCCAAATTTAGGGTAGGTGACTCCTCCCGCCACCTTCTTTCTTGGCCGTAGGGCCAAGTATATCCCCCTTCGCTAGAACAAACCAAGGCCTGTACCCGCCGTCCGCTCTCACCTCCCTAACAATGGAATGTGCTACCTCTAGGTCAATGTGATACAGGACAGTTCCAATTTCCCACAGATAAACTCCCACCTCCTACAGGGCTCAGTCCTTGCACCCCCTCCTCCAATCCCGGGTGCCGTCTCCTAGACACTGATGAGGGAAAACTGCAGAAAGGACCTCCTCGCTGTTGGGACACTCCTGTCCCTACCTCCCCCTAACTACCCATAAAAGCTGTCCCTCCGCCCACATGCCTTCATGTGCCTAGACTCCTTTACAGTTGGGAGAATTCACCAGATGTGTGCTGGCAATCCTCATGGAGCCATACCAATAGCTGTCCCACCTGCCCTTCCTGAGACTCAGGAGATGAAACCTTCTAATATACAATTCTCCACTGCCCCTTCAAGTCCCTAGAATGCCAACTTTACCTTCCGAAGCTGTCCTTGAAGGGCCATGGCTCTCCGCTTTGGGCCGACATGGACATGAATCTAGGTCTCGCCTCATACCTCTGCGCCACATCTACGAAGCTCCCACCCACAATGCCAGCAGTTTTCTCTACCTTAGCGTCATCCTACTTCTTCTATAATACAGACTAAGTGGCTTTTTTTCCGCCCGTTTATATCTTTCCTAGCAGTTATTGTTTAATTTGATTTGATTTCATTCTATACTTTAAGAATTGGTCGCCATTATTGAGAGCGGTGACTTTGTGGTCATCATTAGGGGAGAGCTTGTACGGTTATTTCTGTCGTTTTGCACGCTTGGAATTAATGTTTTGTTTATGCTATAGCTAGCACTTCAAGCAGGTTCCTGTACGTTAACAGCAAATATAAGAGATAATAAAATAATCAATCAAAAAGAACCCCTATAGTTAACGGATCATCAAGCAACGGAGAAGAGACCTTAACAATATCTTCAGTAATTAGTTAAAAACAACCTTAAAGGTTTCAAGAAAAAACCTTTACCTTTTATCTTCATTCTTAAAGGAGCTTTTCTAACAGTTCTCATACCCTCTTGATACAAGCACGGCCTAGGCAATTCAACAGTACTGAATTCGCTACCCAGTATCAGGCAAAGCCACTAGAATCAACTGCATAGGATCAGTGTTCGCAGAGGTCTGGCCCATACCGTTCAGCCTTCCCTGTAATGGGCTGTAAGTAACAGGGCCCTCTCTACGAAATGGAAAATATGATGAGTGGGTTGCAGGGAAAATATGAAAGCCTGCTCAGACCCTCAACATATTCCTATCTTGATCTAAGGACCGCTAGGAAAAGCATGATAAGGTGAGACATAGCTATACAAGATGGTATTAGACTGATTCTAAGTCTTAAGTTATTCGGAAAGCAATCTGACTGACACAGCGGATGCTGTCAGTATCGACATAGGTCACCAACCAAGTAGTCCACTTGGAGTTCTAGGAGATCAATGGTAATTTCCAAAATGGAGTAGCTAGGTATAAGCGGCAGAACAAGGAAGGACATCCTTGCCTAATCAATGCTTAGCACTATTAGAAACTCACGGAGCGCTGACATGTCAATAGGCTCTAATGGGAACAATCTTCTCAGCGCCAAACAAGTCTTGCATGTAGGTGTAAAGAAAGACAAGAGTTTGAATAGTATAGGATGTATTGAAGTTGGAAGTGGTCTGCGAACGTTAAGACCCAGGATATAAATATCATAGTTCCTTCCCAGCTTTAGCCATCAAGAAGCCACGGAGAAGAGATCTTATCCAGCTCTAAAGTTTAATTCATAAATCTTTCTTACTTTATCTGTGAGCAATCTTAGAGCATCTCTGTTTACTAAGAAAACATTATAAGCCTCACAAGATTCGCATACCCTTAGAATCGACTACCCTTAACACTATATTGAGATTTCGCCTTGTTACCAAGGCTCAATACATGACCTTTAGACCTCTTCAATCATACCTCAGGAATCACACAAGCTTATATCTTATTCCATCACCCTTGGTGAACTCCTCCTTCAACTTTGTCCATCAAACTACATCTCGTTATTCGAACCAGTCCTCCACGAGTACCTTTCAAAGATTTTATCATTTGCACCACGCAAGCCACCCTGGCTCATTGATCCTCTACTTATCCAAACCAAATCAGATTTTCAAGAATTCTAGGAATACGTTTACAGACCTCACTTCTTGAGGAAACCATTCCGTGACTACGATTGTGAAGAAGAACGTACTTCCAGCCTACCCAGCCAAATCCCCTTATCATTTGCACCCTCTGCCTAAGGATTTGGAAACCATCCAAACCAGCCATACATAATGTCTCATGACAATTGGGTGTGGACACAGACAAGGCCAATTCCGATATCGAAGAAGTATCCCTTGTGGGAAGGGACCTTTCACTGGCATGTTCCAGGTCGCTATTTGCTCTTCATCACCTTGAATACCCTAGTGGAGTGAGAAAATCGAGTCTAGACACCAGTTTGAGCACCCCACAACCTACTGACGCAAGAAATCCTGCCTTGCAGAAACTGGTTCAATGTATAGGGCAAGCTATGAGTTATTTCGACCGAATCCTCTTTCAATTGGTAAATAATATTCAACTAGCCTACTACGAATGTCTAGTCGAGCGCAAGTAAAGACTGACCAACTTTAGCACTATGTACACCATATTGCAAGAGGTGAGTGAATCCGGGCTGCAGAGCTAAAATTGGTCCATATAGGGTTGGAGATGCTAGCTGTGAGACAATCAGTCTACAAACAGCTACCTCTGAAAGGCTGAAAATCAAGTTACGTGCTCGCGAAAAACAGGCTATATACTAGGAAGCACTAAGTACTCAACTTCATGATAACATTAGTGCTACCGGGCAGGAATCTCTTTATCAAGATCGTCAACTTGAACAAGCCCTAGCAACGCAAAGAGCTGAACTTATTCAAAGGCAGGTTGCTGCACAAGAGGAATATGAGCGAACAAGAAAGGAGTATAGGGAAATCTACCCGCAATTAGAAAAAGAGCGCATTGAAAAAGAAGTATAAGTCAATTGACAAATCGTCGAATCAGACCAGATGAGTCTCCTGTTAGCACAAATAAATCACTCAGTAATGCTAGTTCAAGTTGCTAGACACCAACCTAGGGTGTGGAAAACAAGGGAAACACAACCGGTAGAAGACCCAAATTTGAAATAACAAAGCACAGCTGATAGAAGGGAAAAGTTCCACTTCATTTACTTTAGATATAAAGGAAAAGGAGTGGATCGAGGAGTAGGAAACAACCAGGGAGGCAAAGGGCCACCACTGCTGCCCCTAGTGAATGCACATAACTCTGAAGACGATAACCTAAGCTCAGAAGACTGAGGTTGCACATATAGGCAAGGTGGTGAGCCATCACCAAGACCCTTTACCAGAACGAAAGGTTGAATCTGAAGCAGATACATGAGTGGACTGACTGGGTTAAGTAATAGCCAGAACTAAGCAGTGGCAAGCGGATCCACCTTTTAAGTTCATGAATTAGCCTACACAGGATGAATGAGTCTGTTTATTAAATTGCCAGAAGTACTTAGGGAGAAACCAATAGCAATTGGAGGATGATAAAGATGGTATCAAGTATGCCATAGGTAGAATGAAGGGAACCGAGATGGCTTCTTTTGTGGTAACCTACCAGAGAAAATATGAAGGGGGACCTCAGATTTCTAAAGTATCAGGGTAATGATTTTTGGATTACATTTTGAGCCAAAGTTGCAGAACAATTCTCTGTACTGCCAAAGGCTTAAAAGGCCTTAGCCGTAATGGAAAAGGGCTGGTATACACGAGACATAGAGAAATACCTTGTTACTATAAAAAAGTATAATATTGAGGCAGAAGTATGCGTTATCGCTTGAAGAACCCTAATTCAGCGGCAATTTCCTATTAAAGCCATACATACCTTATCATATAAGAATCATGATTTATACAGCGAATGGATCAAGGCAGTCCATAGGGTGACCAATGTGGAAGAATCATTAGTGTAACAACAAGATATATTCTGGAAGAATAACCAAGGTAAAAGTGACTCCCAGAAAAGGAAAAAGGAATAAGAAGCTAAGTCCAGCAAGACCACCACTAGAAATATTAAGCGAAACCCTTTATGGTAGCTGAGAAAGCCACATACAAGTTGTTGAAACAGGCGGAAAATGGGATAAAAGCGCGTACTAAAGCAAAGGTTAAGCATACAAATTGGGTGTAGGCTTATAGTGGAATACCGAATGACAAAATTGCATAACGCCAGAAAGCTAATCAATGCACACATTGCACATTGGCAAACCATAGTTGGAGGTTTTGTAGCAAACAGGCCTAAGTTACGGTTATAGGACGAGGACGGAGAAATGTTAAACCCTCAAATCAAAGACCTATGTTAACAATGACACGAAAGGGACAAACAGCACACATGTCAAGGGTCACGAAAGTCAACCAGCCGAGGATATGGGAACTGGATGATATTGACAAAACAATGATAGGGTTTTTGGCACCGGCAGCAATAGTAATCACGTACTCAGTTATGGACCCCTTACCAAATCCAAAATCAACAAGGGGGCTTGAACTCTGCTAGGTCCTACCAACAGGAATTCAGCGCTTCTCTGTCGGAAACTCAAATCCTAGTGAGACTCACCAAGAGCAATCTAAACCTACAGGAGTAATGCAGACTTAAGAATAATAGGCGAGTAATAAGCGTTTACATCAGACTGTAGCTCCTCATAGTCTGGCACAAACAGTGGGAACCTGATTCTCAAAATGAAGAAAGCAGCGAGCAATATTTGGTCTATATCGGACCTTAGTAGGAAGATGGTCAATTAAACCCATATCCTTATAAAGCCCTAAATCCCTATCAAAGCTCGATGGAAGAGTGGATATATCAGTGCTAACCAGAGATTTCATTTCAATTCAAAGGGGTTAGGAGTCTAGCCAGGAAAATGAGAAACCATCCAGGAATGAACATATATACCGGGTCTGCTGGACTACAGAATAATTGAACAAATATAACCGGATTCCTAACATCAAGGAAAAAGAAGTCAGAAGAGAAAGAAAACCTACACCTACCTTGTTCACACGCTAAATAGAGCAGGGCAAATCTGTCTCAAACGTGGACTTCGGCTTCATGGACACGTTACGGACAATAGACTCCAGTGGTAATCGTGGCAATGCGCAAAAATTCCATGAGCACAAGAAAGCTGTGTATCGCCTTATGAGGCGACAGGGCAAATGGCAGGTCTATGGGAACCTTTCGGGAATGGATAAAGACCTCTGTTAGTGGGCTGCATAGTATACTAAAAATAGAATCTTTAGTTTGTCTGAGGAGGCTTCAATAGCTGAAACTGTGCAGGCATAGTACAAATATCCTAGTTACTACAACAATGAAAATGATATACAAAAGACCAGCACAGGTTCTAAGTGGCCATAACAAACAAAACAAAACCAAAGCATCTTCCGCAATATATTATTCATGTTCAGAAGGCAGTGTAATGATAGAGGCAAATTGAGGATTGATCCAAATTAGCGTATTATTATACTGTAGCATCAATATTTTCCTAATCAACTAAGAACCTCTTAAGAAAAATAGTTTACAATACGACACACGTGTATATAGTTTAGATATCATTACCTTTGAAGGAACCACCGCAGCCAATGAGTGCAAATATTATTCACATCTTCTGATGTTAGATATGGTGAGTAATACTCATTGATCTCATATTTCATGTGAAATTGACCATGCTGGTAATATGACTTTATCATCCAGTTCAGATAGTGGCATACAGAATATCCTATTACATACATCAAGAATGTGCAATAATGGGTATTTAAAGATGAGAAATGTTAAAGTTATTTGACAGATGCAGGAATAGACCTGACATTAGAATAGGGCGAATAAGTGGGTTATGATCCTGAACTCCGGCATATTAAAGGAATCGATGCCATATCCCTTAGGCTCTGAGACGCTACTATGCGCTCTGAAATCCCTTTGGAATTCCGTGATTTCAAAAGGGTCTTTGCACCAGACTCAGCAGAAAAACTTGGCAGCCGAACAAGATTTGACCACACAATTGACATATTACCTGAGGCAGTACCACTCAGGGACACAATCTATCCTATGTCGGTCAACGAGCTAGATTTGGTGTGTTAATACCTGCAGAAAATGTAGGATCATGAGAAACCTTGGAGAGCAAATCTCCTGCTGGTGTACCAATTTTTTTTGTCGCTAAACCTGATGCATCAAAGAGGCTCTGTGTTGATTACAGAGATTCACATAGGTTAACGGTAGCCAACAAATACGCCCAGCCAGTGATGTGCAAACTCCTGGACCAGGTAGCGGGGGCAAAAATATTTACTAAACTAGACTTGAAAGATGCGTATCACCTCCTGAGGTTCAAGGAAGGAAACTAGTGGACTATGGTATTCCGCACCTGATACAGGCACTTTGAGTACAAAGTAATGCCATTCAGACTAATAAACGCACCAGCCATAATTCAGGCCATAATTAACAAAATTATGCATGAATGTTTGGATCATAGGGTGGTGGTATACCTCAACAACATCCTCATTTACTCTTAAGCGGAGAAGGAACATATTGAATTTTTCAAAAAGGTTCTTGCCCGATCAGAACAATATGATCTAGCAGTATTAACTACTAAGTATCTAATATATATGGATATGGTTGAGTTTAGGGGATATATCCTGGTAATCGACAGAGTAACCATAAGTGTAATAAAAGTTGAAAACTTAAAGAATTTGAAAGCACTAAGATTCGTGAAGGAGGTGTAAATATTCATTGGCATTGCAAATTTTTACCTACATTTTATTAAAGATTTATCCAAAATCTGAAAACCAATTACTGAAATGTCAAAAGGCGAAACAAGGAAAATTAGCAGGGAACCAGAACAAGATGGGTCATTTGAGAAACTGAAACGAAGGTTCATCATGCTCCCAATACTGTGTCATATTTACCTTAACAGAGAAACTAGAGTGGAAACTGATTCTAGCGTCTTTTTATTCTAGGATGCCTTCTTTCACAGTTTAAGGACAAAAAACTACATCATGTGGCATTCCACTCCTGGAAAATGAATCCTGCTGATCGAAACTATGAGAGCCATGATAAGATACTACTCGCTATTCTGGAAGCATTCAAGGAATGGATGCAGTATATGGTCAGACTAGAAAAACCAGCAACTATCTATACTGATAACCAGAACCTGAAGAATTTTCTTACAACTAAGGTATAGAATCCACGATAGATACAGTAGGATCAATACCTTAAGAGTTGCGTTTTCAAAATTGTCTATCGGCCAAGAAAAGGCGGCACAAAGTCTGATGCACTCAGCTGACTGCCGGAATACTCTCTAAGGAAGGGAGCTGCACATAGCTAAGAGTCAATTCCCAAGCCTTCTCACTTGCAAATCAGACTGGTGCATTGGAACCAATAAGAAAGGGAGGAATATTTAATTGGCACAGAGTATAACCTACTTCCAAGTATTTCGAGAATCCCAAAGGGACCCTGAAGATACTATTAGGATAGGGGGAGAAGCGTCGAAGGATAGGTTTTCAATAGACAAGGTAAAAGGTATGGAATTAATAGAGTGACCGTTCAACTTGTAGTATTAAAGATGATAGTCCTGTGAGGCTTGAGAGTCTGAATCCTTAAGGGATTGACGGCTCTTTAAATACAAAAGATTGTAGCTAGGAAAACTAAACAAAAGCCCAAACTTCCTGTCCAACAGCATGCTTACAGATGGAGCATAACAAGGTAACCATATTCCGAAAACAGAGGGTTAAAAGTGATATGATGTAGCAAATAAAATAAGTAATAGAATCCAAACAGAAAGGAACAAGACATCGCTACTACTATACGAATCCAGTAGGTATAGCAGGAGGATAGCGATACCCAAATGGGTAGAAGCAAGGAGGGGTAGTGATAAGCGAAACAAGGAAAGAATAACCAGTTAGGAAGTCATAACCAAGTAGGAAGGGACAACCAAATAGTAGCGCTTATCAGGTATAAACCCAAATAAGTTATAACCAACATGAAGTCAGTAGTAATAGTAGAAACATAGTAGGATTCCATTACACAGAGACTACAGGCTCCTTGCGGAAAAAATTGCTATCCTCAGAATCATGAATGCCTACAAAAGCCTCACGACATGCAGCAGGAAATGGCCTCTATCTACTTCAAGATTTCATGATCCCAGCCAAAGGACCAGTGCTGGTAGAAACAGGAATTGCAGTTGGATTAACGAATGGAATATATGGGCCCTTAGCACCGGGTAGCAGAAGGTCAGTCAAATATGTGATTAGCATTGACGTCAGTATAATTGACACTGATTATAGTAGAGAAGTCAATGATATCATGATGAACCAGGAAAAAGCGAGATTGACAGGTCCACAAAGGGGACTGAAAGGCACAAATGATCATTGAGAATATAAACATATTTGATGCGGTGGAGGTTGACAGACTTGAAAACACTCCTGGAGGGAACAGCGGATTTGGAAGCACTGATGGGTCACTAAGACGATCACCTACCACATAGACCATGGTAGAGGTAGGTGCTTACTTGCAAGCCAACTGGGTTGGAAATGGCTGTCTTGATGAAAGAGATTATCAAGCAAGATGGGACAAAGAGATAGTCCAAATGTCTAATACAATAATGTCTAAGGTCGATATTAGTGGATACAAGTACGCATCATTAAGGACCATTGAAGAAGCAGGCTAGTATGCTCAAGACTTTCAGGAACGCAAGCAGGAATTGCAACTATTAAGAACTGAAGGCAAACTATTGTCTACTTAGTGGGCAATGATAGAGGAGTTAATTTACTTTAAGAATCATCTATACATTCCAGAAAACTAGGAGCTGCAAACAACCACTGGCATAGCTAAAGGTTGCCACAACTCTAAGGTAGCAGGACACCTTTGGCAGGAAAAGTCATGGGAAATACTTACATGAGACCTTAACTGGAAGGGACTGACAGCCAGGATCAACGACTAGATACAGTTATGTGATGAGTGTCAATATTATAAATCACAACGAGATGCACAGGTTTTCTTGGCTGCAGCCCTTAGAAGTTCCATTCACCCCCTGGTTATCGATATCTACCAATTTCATTACACAACTACCAGAATCGCCAGGTAGAATTCATTTTATAGTCTTAGTAGATCAGTTCACAAAAATGGCTCCTTTGATTGGAGTGGAAAAGAATGCAAGAGCCAAGGATGTTGCAAATGTATTCTTCAGTGAAGTGTGGAAGTTACATATACTGCCTACAGAAATCATATCTGATATGGATGCTAAATTCTGATATGAATTCTGGGAATCTTTAAGCAATGGCTTAGGGATAAAGGTAAAATGTCAACAGCATACGACCCACAAAGATATGGGCAAATAGAAACAACCAACCTAGTGCTGGAATGATACCATGGAAACCTTATCAATTACGATCAGACAAATTAGTACCAGTTGTTACTACTAGCTAAACATGCCTACAACAACTTGGTAACAAACATATATGGGATTTTACAAGTTTAGGTAAATTATGGATTCTATTCATAAACAGAATAGATGAATAAACGCGTAGCCAAATTCCGGGTACCCAGTTATATGCGCACTGGATGAAAATTATACCACGATAGGCATGTGAGGTATACCAACAAATAGTTGGGAATAGCAGTAAATATTATAAGCTTAAGGCTAAGCAACAACCTGATATCATGATTAGAGACCAGGTTATGTGAAAGGTACAAAATATATGCACTAAGCGAACTTCAAGGAAGCTAAGCCCAAAGCTATAAGGCCTGTTTGAGGTATTGAAAAAAACCAGTAGATCACGCCTACAAACTAGAAATATCGCCTAGATCGAATATCCATCTAATATATCATGTATCCATGTAGAAAGCCTATAGGATAACAAACTGACTAGGAAGAGAGACACCTACACTTCAGCCAGAAGAGATTAATTCACATCTTGAATGGAATATGGAAAGAATCATGAAGAGTGAAATAATCTCATACACCAGACTGGTTCCCGCTCGCAACAGACAAGTGGAGGACTTATGTTATATCGTTTAGTGGATAGGGTGTTCTGAGGGAGAAAATAATTGCGAATTACAAGAACACTTAGAGCATGTACAGGAATTGGTCGAGGCATTACATAGGAAAACTCAGATATACCAAACTGGGCAAATGTTGAATCATAATGGAAAGGCTCTCCTAGTATAGCTAAGCAAATGCCTTACGTTTTTTACCCTTCCAAGTTGAGTTCAAAAAGAGGACATGTATGTTACTTTCTTTTATTGTTTAATTGTACGATAAGGGAGGGTGACATTTGAATCAGTGATTCGAGACGACCGCCCAGAGGAGGGATCTCATGTAAGGCACATGGTTATGATGTTCTGGAATCCAGTACTATAATCATACGAAAATTATACTGAGTTACTACTCATATCCCACCAGCCCTGTTAAGCGCCACGCACATTACCTGTGCCGCGTACAGTAAACCGTCTGGTCTCACCAAAATAGCGAAATTAATACTCCTGTTGTAACAATATATACCCTGTCGCTGTTCGTCCCACCAGATGCTATTCGTTGGGTGTTTGAGCAGGGAGGCTCTGACAAATTAATGCAACTGGAATCAAGTTCATAGTCTCAGTCTCCGCAGAATTACAGCCTATTCATATAACCTTTACTGGAATGGGCTTAACATGATGGAACACTGTAAACGAAATGACGAATATCATGAGTGGGTTTTACATAAAACATGAGAGCCTACTCAGACCCTGAAAACATGCCTATCGTAGTCTACAGACCTATCGGAACATGTTGACAAAGAGAGGCACAGCTATAGTAGATTGTATTGGACTGATCAGAGGTCTTAAGTTACCCAACAAAGCCATCCGCAAGACACTAGATATGCCGGTAGTATCTAGATAGGTCACCAGTCAAGTTGTCCACTTGGAGCTCTAAGAGACTATTGCTAAGTTCCACAATCGAGTAAATAGGTTTATCCTGCAGAATATGGAATAACAACGGCAACTGAAAAAAGCGTTCACACAATCAGAAAATAACGGAGCACTAACATATTGATAAACTACGGTTGGAACAATATTCTTATGGTCAAACGACTCTTGCATGTACGTTCCAAGGAAAGAAAGAGTTAGAAGAATGCATCAAGAATAGAAGGGAGCAGTAATCCTTGAAAGCTCTGACACCAGATAATAATCTCGAATTACCTCCTGAGGTATAGCCATCATTAAGTGACGGAGAAGATATCTTATCAATATCATAATCTTTACAAACAAATCATAACTACTTTATGTTACATATATGGGATAAGGTACTAGACTTTCAAGTCTAAAGATGTGGTGGTATATAGCGCCGGGAGGTGACTATATTGACTACAACCCACACTGGCAAGAAGTAGGATCGTATCCAGAACTACTCAGCCTCGGTGAAAGATGACAGAGTAATTTATCCAAGTGGATCTATTACGTATTCTGCATTCTTGATAATCCGAATGCATCTGCACATGAGTGCATATATGCAGGAAATACAGCCATCCAGACTGATCACCTGGTAATCCATATGATGTTCGCAAATGGGCGGCATCAATTTGAACTTAGTTCATTTGGCAAATAGATCGAAGGCTATCTACTAGTAGAGTGCTTGACACCCTCAGACAAATAGATAGTCCGGGGATCATTTACTGTAGTGGGGTCATACATCTTCAGGGTCAAACAGTGTTCGCACTGATTAGACCATGGCCGAAGTTTCCAAGGATACTTCTTTTATATGGCCAACCTAAGTACTGGGAAAAGTGTATAAATAGTTAGCAGTCCCCCGTAGTTAAGGGATCATCAGCAACGGAGAAGAGACCTTAACAATATATTCAGTTATTCAGTTATTATGTTAACAAGTGATAAAGCCTTTGAGAATCCATTTATCTTAACCATACTTTTTACTGAGCTTTCCTGCCAGTTCTCCGATTTTCTCTATACGAGCACGGCCTAGTCAATTCAACAGTACCGAATTGGCTACCCCGTAACACTATATTGTTATTCTCCTGTGACCAAAGCAACTCTATATTCTCTCATGCCCAGAGAAAACTTTGACGCTCAAAGTTAACATCAGTGCCAACATTGTGGGCACTGCTGACCTCTCAACTTTGACAACGTTTTCCCTATCTGCTGCAAAGAATACGCACTTGACCTCCGAGCAGTAGCACTTCGACAACTGGCTCAGATACAACGAAAATATACTGAACATATCTATCGTCAAGACAGACGACAGGTAACTGCGTTTACAAAACGCAAACAATAATTTACCATATCCTACTTTTGGAAGATATACTTGTTGCTGACCTTGCGGAAAAACCCGCTATTCAAGCTAATTTCTCTTCCAGTTAGCACCTTTGGCCTATAGGCCATACTACTGGTTATTTTATATTTTCTCAAAAAGAAATTATTTGGGTGTCTAAGCGAGCTGCCATGGCTATGGCACATGATGACACACCTATTCCTAGTCCTTTGGGACATGATCGGATGATCGAAGAGGATGGCAGAGAATCTACCCCGTCGGTAACTTTAATCCCATCCCAAAGTAGTACCAGCTCTCCCATTACTCATTTGGGTCGTCCACCATCAAGAGTTCAGAAACGTGCCGAGCGAACCAAGAAGCCTGTCAATACACAAGATAACTTCCAGCAAAATGTTGTCTATGCATTACGCCACCTGGACCAATCCTTGAAAGAAACTGCCGATGTGAATCAAATAGCGATCTCAGCACTATCACAGGAGGCCAGGCAGGGTTTTACAATGCTAGACTTGCTGCAGAGGCGTATGACCAGAGATGAAGTTATCAATGATGCTGAGATACAGGAAGGTCGCCGTGCATTGGAACAATCGAGTGGCGACACCGAACGGGAGCAGCAAAGGTTACATGCCCAGGATCAGGAAGAGTTCCGACGCCAACAGGCTCAACAAGAGTAACACGCCCAAGTCACAGAAACAAGGGACCGAATCCTGGAAAAGGCACTAATGGAACTCAATACTAAGTTGAACCAACAGGAACAGGAATGGACAAGAAGCATGAATGAACAACGAGAAATTGCTGCACAACAGCAACGAGAACAGTGTGCAGGTATGAATGCCTACCTAGATGCTCTGGTACTTCGATTAGTGGAAAAGACACCTGCATCAACACAGTATGGACCAAGTGATGGTGATCCAGGACCATGTAACCAAGGACCCACAATGGTACCAATAGAAGGTACTATTCCTACAAAGAAATCAGTATCAACCCCAAGGAAGGATAAAGGAAAAGGTATTGACCGTGGAGGAAATAACCTACCACCGCCACAACCACCAGGTAACCTTGGTGATGCCCCAGACCCAGATGATGATGGGTCCGATAGTGATGGAGAGGATGGATGGGGTAGAAAGGGCGGCAGGCCGGAACGCTCTCCCCGTTTACCGTCTAATCCCAGGAACGATATATCTGAGAACAGGTTAACTATGGCTTTCTTATAACGTATCGGTGGACTCTCCCGACCAGGTGAGCTAATGGCGGAAGCAACCTACTTCTTCGAAGAAAATGACAACCAAGATGTTCGAAACTGGTTGACAGCCTGTGTAGACTACTTCGATCGCAATCCTACATAGTGGGAAAATCATGTACACCGAATAGTTTTTGCCTGGGGGAAAACAAAGAGGAACAAAGTGGCACCCTTCTCGGAGATATACCCGTAGGTGATGCGTGGATTAGGTGGATATACACGCGACCCAGACTATACCACATGGGAACGCTTTCGACAAGAAATTACCAAGCGATATATCGGCATCTAGGAGGAACGACGAGCCCTAGAAGAAATGACTAAGGTAGTCTATAAGGGAAAAATCGACACCGATCTTCTACTTCTTGAAAATCTCAACATCAAGGCCGGTCTCACAGGAATTAGTTGGAGGGTACGGGTGGAAAGCAAACTTCCTGAAGAAATTCTACGCCGGTTGACTCATCTAAAGATTTCCTTACATGAGGAATGGATGGAAACCATACGGGAAGTTGGCAGACAAGAGGAGGAATTTCTGGAACGGCGGAAACTATCCAAAGATGAGCCCTCAAACAGTGGAGCATCCAAGAGAAAACGCGATGATACAGCAAAAGGGTTCAATACCAAACACGGATACACCGACTAGAAACAAAAAAGCAATCCTACCGGATGGAAGTCAGCTAAAGGAAAACCAACGGAAAAGAAAGGAGTATTCCATAATAAGGATGCGCATACGGACTGGAAGAATGGTCATGATGGAATCGCTCAAGACGTTGTGGATAAGCGAAAGACAGGAAAGGCTTTCACTCGTTGCGGCCTCAACAACCACAATTGGCGAAAATGTCGAAAGGACATAGTGGTACCAAGAGTTGTTGCTAAGCAACCAACGAAGGACTGACCAAAGTTATCCAGCAAACCACATACGGCTGCTCTCGCTGTAAGAACATCACAGCCAAAGGTGAACCAAATGCAAAGCGAACCAGCACCTTGGTTATGGGAATTATCAGACACAGAAATGTCCTAAAGGCACCAACGGCCACAGCGATTGGGTATTCGGGGCACTAGCAATAGCGACCGGAATCGAAACTGGGAACCCTGAAGTCTAGGGTGCTGAGGATCACGACAATGAAGTTACCAACAATAAAAAGAATTCAAAAATTCTTCCAAAAAATTGGCATGCAGGTCCATGTTTTCATGTTGGGAACCGTTGTTCCCTGGAACCTCGATGAGGATCCGTAGCGTGCTTCTACTGCTTGGATTCAGGGGACTGGAGGATGAGACCTCCCCTGTCATGGTGATCTCTGTTATTTTTTATTTTCCCTCAGATTGGTTCTAAATTTAGGTTCCTGCTTTTTACTTCTTCGGAAGAAGGATCTCCGTTTTAGGCACTTCGATGTGCTTCCTGTTTTTAGACATTCGGGAAGTGCTGGGCAGTAGCAGGGGTGACCCCCCAGTACGCTCTAGCCCTAGATGCCTCCAGTACAAATTACCGTTGTTTAATCCGCCAGAAGGGTGGATTGAACGCAGTACCCTGTGGACAAAATGAACGGGCCAGGCTCATTTTACAACTAGACCATAGCTGAACTGCTGTAACTGGGGCACCCTATAGGAAGATGGATGCTAAGGTTGCGACCGCACCAAAAGACTCAACGCAAAGTTCACAGAAGGTAAAGATAAAAATAATTGAATCAAATGATAAAACTTAATATCGTTAAGCCAGAGCTTCCCTCAATTCAAGTCTTTTCGAGAGGATAGTTGGTTATCAGAGTAGAGTGCCGTTCGCGTTTACTTAAGTAGAATTATAAAGCCAACGACACTCATCCCTACTCCGAGCGTTAAGAGAGCTCCCTTCTTCACTCAGGGATCATCTGACAAATGGCCCTTCCGGAATTAACTTCAGGGCCTGTGGATCGCTCGGGTAAGTTGAGTCCGTTCAATCATAAAGGTTTTCTGCAATGCATTTTGATTATGCCTGCAGGAGAGAAAAACCTTTCCGATCGCCGTCTTGTCAATGGTCAACTGACAATTCGACTTTGGACCCAAACCTAGGTATGAGACTCAGTAGCCCTATGGCTTTTCCCGTCTATGCAAGCACTGCAGTCAACTGTGTCTACTTGGCCTATCGGTAGCTTTTCTTGTGACTGCATAGCTCCCCCAGAAAGTGTCTTTACTGGGTTGGCTAAATAGGCGCTACCTAAAGCCAACCGTTCAGGAATCGCCTTGGCCGTGATAAGACTGAATGCCTCTTAGAGTCCTGTAACGTCCCTCAGGAATGGTATAGCGCCTGGGCTATCGTTGTGTAAGTAGTCGAGTTTTATCCGGACAAACTTCCGTTTATCCCCGACTCTCAGATAGCTATTCCGGGGGACCCACATACCTCCCATAGGGATTATAGGCACCTAGAGTACCCTCGGAAGGCCATCTGAGGTCAATACTAACAACTTGCCTGGGTAGGCCGTCGCCCAACCCTATATATATCCTGCGGACAGCATCTCGTCGGAAGGACGGCAGTGACGTATACGGGGTTACGCTGCCACCTACGATTTCTCAGTTTTGTTAGGCTTTTACCAACAGTCACCCTTTCCCACCCGGCGCAAGGGGCGAACGTGGGAGCCGCAAGGGGGTGTTGGACGCGCCAAAATCACTCCAACGACTCTGGGGTACTTGTAGTAGGATTTCGCGTCTCGCGTAACGTTAGGGGAGGGTAACGTGAGGTTCACGATTTCACCCGCGATCCCCAAGGTAGGGTAACTGGGTCCTATCATGGTGCAAATCGCAGCGGAAGTCTGTGTAATGCCACTTTGCGTCACCAGAAGGTTCCGTGTAACTGACCTATTTGTTACACGCGATTCCACGAGCCAGAAACACCTGGTTACACGAATGTAGCACGCCCGGCGGCGTCTACACTGCTTACCATATTTTCCTAGGGCTCCCTGTTACCCTGCCTAAGTGGTTACCCTGCCTAACCGAGGACATGGGTTACCCTATCTAAAGGGTTACCCTGCCTAACCATGCTTCCGGGTTACCCTACTCAAGAGGGTTACCCTACCTGACTGTAGCTCCAAGGTTACCCAGCCTTGCTGGGTTACCCTAATCTAACTAGGTACATAAGTACCCTTTCTTCATGGAAGGTACTTATGGTTGCTATGTCACTTTGCAGGTGTCTGGTACCGTTCCTGTCCACCTCCTAGTAGGACCACTGGCTGGGATGAGGTTCAGTAAGCTATACCAACTGATCTAGGGGTCGTTACAACTGCTGTAAAGTCTTCTGGGAAACCTCATGATATGGGCTCGGTTAACCTGAGGCTGTTGTAGCAACAAAAAAACAATAACATCAACTACAACAACAAAGGTCCCTATAGCAACCAAGCGCACTGCTAATTATGGTAATGGTCAAAAATGTCTTGCACGGTAACCTAACACTACTTTAAGTGCAATTATTACCACTTTCGGAGGAGATATTCCAAATTCGGAAATGGTTACTATTTTCGGAATTTTCTACTCTTTTCGAAAATAAAATTTATTTTCCAAAATTATTACTCCTTTAGGGTATTATCCTACACGACTGGCAGAGCAGTATAAATTTTTATTGCATTTTTATAGCGTTTTACTGGTTTGTCCCCTATTGACGGGGGTTTTAATTTTTTGGTAGCCCCTCGGCAGGGGGTAAAGACCGCTTGTGGTGGGCTGCCCAGAATCTTAATAATTAACTATATGTTTAGTTCGTCTGAGGAGACCTCAATGGTCGAAACAATGCTGGCGTTGACACGAACAGCCAACCTATATCACCATAATGTCTTCTAAGCGAGGGCGAACGAAGATAACAACGTCGCATAAGCGACTAAAACTCAGACACGAAGAACCAAAACGCTACCAATTTCCTGAAGGAACTGCACATATATATGTGAACGGGAAACGATATCGCATAAGAGTTTTATTAGACTCTGGATCCAATATCTTTGTTATATACAAAAATTTAATCAAGGAATTGAACATTCCTTTCAAGTCTCATGAGGATTCGATACCCATTTTGGGTTTTACAGGAAACGAATTATCTACTGGAAGGGATTACACCCTTCCCCTTTACCTGGAAATTGGGAAAAATGAACACTTATCAAAGATTGTGTGCGAGATTGCACCAACAGGAAATTATGGAATAATAATTCCATTTGGGTGGTGGAATAATGAACATCCTATAAGCGAAATTCAAGACTCAGAAAGCTGGAGGTTCGAAGCTCAGGTATGACAGCTTCACCTCTTAGAGGAGGATGAAGGTATATCAATCGAGTGGGATGAGCAGGTTCTGGAAGATCCTGAGGCAGTCGTTATTGGAAGAGTTATAAGAGTAGATGACGAGGAAGAAATATTCCTTGATACACTACCCGCGCAATACCATAACTACAAAGACCTTTTTTGCCCATCAACTGCGGCGAAACTACCGGCTCATCAGACCTTCGATCATGCTATTGACCTCAAACCAGATTCCCAACCACCATGGGGACCAATTTATCCCCTCTCGGAAAAGCAGTTAAAAGCACTGCAAACACATCTGGATGATATGTTAAGACAAGGAAAAATTTCGCCCAGCAAATCACCAGCCGGAGCAACAAGACCTTTTGTGCCGAAAACGGATGGACGTCTTAGGTTGGTAGTTGACTACCGAGAACTAAACAAAGTCAATATCGACAACAAATATCCACTACCCCTCATGACGGAACTACGTGACCGTGTGGAAGGAGCCACTATTTTCACCAAGTTGGACCTAAAGGACGGTTACCACCTGATCCGCATACGAAAGGGTGATGAATGGAAAACATCTTTTCGCACACGATACGGCTTATATGAATATAATGTCAGGCCATTTGGTCTGTTAAATGCACCAGCCACTTTCCAATCAATGATGACTATGATCCTGAAAGACTTTCTTGATGAAGGAGTGGTAGTATACATTGATGATATACTTATATACTCTAAATCTGAGAAGGATCATGTCATATTGGTTAGAAAAGTCTTAGAAAGACTACGAGAATACAGAATGGCCATCTCGCTTACGAAAAGCACCTTCCATGTCACATCAATGGAATTCCTAGTGTATATTGTGGCTGTTGATGGAGTTACTATGAGCGACAGAAAGGTGGAATCAATCAAGGCCTGGAAACCACCCACCTTGGTAAAAGAAATTCAAATATTTATGGGCCTCGCCAACTTCTACCGGTGGTTCATAAAGAATTTCTCCGCACAATGCGCGCCAATTACTGATTTGCTTAAGGGTAACCCGAAGGATTTTTCTTGGGGTAAAAAGCTACAGCAAGCGTTTGAGGAGCTCAAACGTCAGTTTATCAAAGCTCCGATATTATGTCATTTCCATCCAGACAGGAAACTAGTAGTGGAAACAGATGCCAGCGATTACGCTCTTGGATGTGTCCTTTCTCAATATTCGGACAAAAAGCTACATCCTGTCGCTTTCCATTCTCGAAAGTTTTTCACTAGCCGAACGCAATTATGACATTCATGACAAGGAATTGTTGGCAATATTAGTTGCGTTGGAAGAATGGTGACACTATCTTGCTGGGACCGATAAACCGTTCACTATATACACCGATCATCAAAACTTATAATATTTTCTAATAATAAAGGCCTGGTCGGCAAGACAAATTAGCAGGGCTCTGAAGCTCACAGATTTTAACTTTAAAATCATTTATCGACCTGGAACCAGAGGGGGCAAACCGGATGCTTTAAGCAGGTGGCCAGAGTACCGCCCTGAGGAGGGAGCTGAGCATGCCAAGCAGGCTATGCTTCAGTCTCATCACTTTGAAAACCTGCAGAATAAGCGAAACTTTGTTGTCTCAGTTATATGGGGAAAAGAAAACTCCGAACACCTCAGTCAGCGGTTGCCTCAAGAGGAACAGAACAATATGAGAAGGATTAAAAGACTTCAACAGGAAGCAAGAATCCCGACTCGATGTTCCAAGCTAGCCACCGGTCATGACCTATACAGTACCAAAAACACCATAGTTCCTGCGAATGGGCAAGTGCTCATTGAGACAGGATTGGCTATTGGTTTACCAATTGGAACATATGCACGTATTGCACCCCGTAGTGGATTAGCAGTCAAGCATGGTATTTCCATTGGAGCTGGAGTAGTGGATGCGGGCTATAGAGGAGAAGTTAAGATCCTCCTAGTCAACACTACTGACAATCCTTTTCAGGTACACACAGGAGACCAGATAGCCCAGATGATTGTGGAAAAGGTTGACGAGAGAGAACTTCATGAGGTTATGGAGTTAGAGGAAACTGAACGAGCAAGCCAAGGGTTTGGGAGTTCAGATATACGGTTGGAAGAAAACCAACCACAATTATGTTTCCTATATTCTGACGGAAAGCACGAATATTTGGACTCAACAGACATTAACTCACAACCGATAAGCAGTAAAGGACAAACACTAATGTCGAATGCAATAATTGCAAAGGGCCAAGTCAAGAAATTTGAGATAAAATTCTCGGAACGGGTAAGAGAAATGGCAAACGAGGATCCAGATTGGCTAGACCGAAAGAAGGAACTGGAAAGTTTACAAAATTATGGCAAAGAAATGCCGAAACAATAGTCCCTAACAGATGGAATGCTGTACTACAAAGAACGCCTATATGTTCCTCAAAATGAACACCTGCAGACAGATATAGCACAAAGCTGTCACAACTCTAAGATCGCAGGACATTTCGGTCAAGAAAATACTCTGGAAATTATCTCAAGAGACTTTTACTGGAAAGGAATTGCGAACTGGATAAACGACTATGTACGGTCCTGTAATGAGTGCCAAAAGCCTAAGGCACCAAGACATGCACGCTTAGGGCTGTTACAACCACTTCAGGTCTCATTTGCTGCTTAGGCATCTACCTCGGTAGATTTTATCACACAACTTCCCAAATCTGCAGGATACACCCAGATCATGGTTGTAGTCGACTGGTTCACCAAAATGTCACACTTTATTGGCTTAGAAGAAAACGCGACCGCAAAGAATATTGCTGAATCATTCATCAAAGAAGTTTAGAAACTTCATGGGTTACCAACAGAAATCATTTCCGACATGGACGCAAAGTTTGCAGGAGAATTTTGGGAATCATTGTGCAAACATTAAGCATCAAAAGAAAGATGTCTAGGCTTACCATCCTCAAACTGATGGACAAACGCAGAGAGTCAATCAAGTGCTGGGAGGCTACCTTCGAATATTTCTCAACTATGATCAGGATGACTAGTACCATCTACTGCGGTTAGCCGAGTATGCATATAACAACTCGGTAACAGGCGCACATTGATTAACCCATTTCTTCGCAAATTATGGTTACCATCCTCAAACAGAATGGATGAAGAAGCGAGAAGCTCAGAATCTGGGAGCAACTATGTATGCTCACTGGATGAAAGCGATACATGAAAAGGCAAAGGAATCCCTTGAGAAGACTCGTGAAGGGATGAATAAGTACTATGACCGCAAAGCTCGCAGTCAACCAGACTTCAAAATTGGCGACTTGGTTATGCTAAACGCGAGGAATATCCGCACCAAGCGACTGCTAAGAAGTTAGTGCCAAAGTTACATGGCCCTCTCAAAATCCTAGAGCCAAGAGGAAACCTTGACTACAAATTGGAAATATCAGAGCGATGGAAAATCCATCCGGTATTCCATGTATCGCTACTCGAGCCATACCTAAAATCAGTTCGACTTGGCTGAGAACAACCACCCTTGGCACCAAAAGAAGTTGAAGGTGAACTTGAATGTGAAGTGGAAAAAATCATCTAGAGTGAAATAATCTCTTATAAGCGACGATTCAGAGGACGTTCACGAACGATCTAAGAACTTCGATACTTTGTCAAGTGGAAAGGATGTTCCGAAGATGAGAACACCTGGGAACCACCAGGGCGCTTAGAGCATGCTCAAGAATTGATTGAAGATTTTCACAGGGAAAATCTGGCAAAGACAAAGTTGGGCTAGGTAGTATCTACGGAAAGGTTTTTCCTGCTGTGGCTAAGTTATCGCAGAAGGTTTTTTAACCCTACCGGAAGGAGTACTAAAAGGAAGAATTGCTTCGAGAGAAAGCTTAGGAAGGGGGAGCTGATGTTACACATATGGGATATGGTACTAGACTTTCGAGTCTAAAGATGTGATGGTATATAGCGCCGGGATGTGACTATATTGACTACAACCCATACAGGCAAGAAGTAGGATCGTATCCAGAACTACTCAGCCTCGGTGAAAGATGATCGAGTAATTTATCCAAGTGGATCTATTACGGATTCTGCATTCTTGATAATCCGAATGCATCTGCACATGAGTGCATATTTGCAGGAAAGACAGCCATCCAGACTGATCACCTGGTATTCCATATGATGTTCGCAAATGGGCGGCATCAATTTGAACTTAGTTCATTTGGCAAAGAGATCGAAGGCTATCTACTAGGAGAGTGCTTGACACCCTCAGACCAATACATAGTACGGGGGATTATTTGCTGTAGTGGGGTCATACATCTTCAGGGTCAAACAATGTTCGCACTGATTAGACCTTGGCCGAGGTTTCCAAGGATACTTCTTTTATATGTCCAACCTAAGTACTGGAAAAAGTGTATAAATAGGGAGCAGTCCCCCGTAGTTAAGGGATCATCAAGCAACGGAGAAGAGACCTTAACAATATAGTCAGTTATTCAGTTATTAAGTTAACAAGGTATAAAGCCTTCGAGATTCCATTTATCTTAACCATACTTTTTACCGAGCTTTCCTGACAGTTCTCCGATTTTCTCGATACGAGCACGGCCTAGTCAATTCAACAGTACCGAATTGGCTACCCCGTAACACTTTATCTAAGAGCATTCTGTGACAATCTCCGTTTACGTAGAAAAGATTATATGCTGAGTCAGATTCTCTTGCTCTTAGATTCGACTACCCACTACATTATATTTTTGTGCATTAAACATGACCTGGTCCCCGACCTTGATGTCTGGTTGCTGCTTAGCCTTTTGATTATAATATTTACTCATATTTACCTGTATTTCTCCCAATGTCTGTCAGCACAGTTGGTGTATTGTTTGAATCCAGTGCGCATACAACTGGGTACCTAGATTTTGTGTTTAGCATTCATTCATCTATTCTGTTTGTCGCTTGAATTCATACTTTGCATAAAATCATAACATCATGTCTGCATTTATTAACCAGTTGTTGTAGGCATCTTTAGATAGTGGTAACAACTGTTATCAATCTGTCTGATCATAATTGATAAATTTTCTCAGGTATCCTTCAAGCAGTCAGTTGGTCGTTTCTGTTTGCCCATCTGTCTGCGTTTGGTACCCTGTTGATATTTTTCACTTTATCCCCAAGCCTTTGCATAATGATTCTTAGAATCCTCCTTACAATCTTTCATCCATATTGGATGTGATTTCTGTAGCTACTCCAGTTAACTTCTACACTTCCCTCACATATACATTTACCACCTCCTTGGCTGATGCATGGTTTTCCAATGCAATGAAGGGTGATATTTTTGTAAACCAATCTACTACTACCATAATTTGGGTTCTTCCTAGCCATTCTGCTATTTTATGTAAAGAAATCTGTTGATATGGCTGACCAGGTGCCGAACGGAACTTCCAAGAACTGTAGCAGACTGAACAGTGCATGTCATGATGATTTATTATTATGACACTCATCACACAACCTTACGTAGTCGTTAATCCAAGCTATCTCTCCCTTCTAGACAATGTCTCATGTAACTATTTCCAGTGTATTTTCTTGCCCAAAGTGTCCTGCTACCTTGGGGTTGTGGCATGCTTTGGCTGTGGTTGTTTGCTGCTCTTCGTTCTCAGGAATATTTAGGCGATTTTTGTAGTAGATTAGCCCTTCAGTTACTTACGACTGACTTAGTAATAGTTTGCCTTCGTTTCTCAATACTTCAAATTCCTGCTTGTATTCTTGCCAGTCTTGAATATTCTGGCCGATTCTTTGATAGTCATTAATAGGTCCTGGTCGTATTTCCTAATATAGACCTTTACCTGATCGTAAATATCAGGACAATTCCTTTGTCACGTGTCGCCTTGTAGTTTGTCCCTTCAAGAAACTCATTTTCAGCTTGGTTGGCTTATAGGTATGCCACTATTCCCTTAGTATCTCTGGTGGGGGATCATCGTTGGGAAATATTTGTGCTTCTGAATCCGCTTTTTCTTCCCTTTGTATTTTCTAGTCTTTCAACTTCTATTGCCTCGGATATATTTATATTATCAATGATCATTTGTGCTATTCAGGAGCCTTTCCGGACTTGGCAATCTTGATATCCAAGGTTCATCCCTGTAATATATGTACATGTTCCGGTACCTCTATTACCACTCTCGTTGGCCTTTTCTTTTCAGATTACATTCATTTGATCGGATTCCTTATGCATTTGATGGCCAGAGCTGAATCTCTAGATCCCAGTGCTCTTAGTACAGTATGCTTTGTAGGATCAGCAAGCTCGTGTCCTAGGAGTTCAAAGGGAAGGAATAGGTTATGTATACCAGTGGTATGAGAGGCATTGATGTGGGAAAGCTCCAGGCTTTCCCGGACTACGATAGGCCACAGGAATCCGGTAGCTGTACACTTACTAGTAAAGATAGTCGCAGAAGGGTTTCCACAGCCTCAGCTCTTGCAAGTGAGGTTTCTTCTATTTAAGGTTTCTTCTATTTAAGAGTGGTGGCCTGGCTAGCAGGAGACATAAGACTTCTGAGAGATGCCTAGACACTGAATACACTTGGTTGAGCGGCGATACTATTGTTCCCCTTCAATCTATAAACCACACAGTTGTAGTCCACTTGTGTTCGCCTCTCAGCAGGTCTCCATTATAGACCACAGTGATATCACACTACTGCTTTGGCTCTATTGTATAAGTATTCACACAGGCTAGCAAATTTTACATTTTTTTGCCTCTGCAGGTGATATCTGGTTCTCAGGATTGAGAACAGTGGGTAGGATAGATCACCCTTTCCTTTTCTTGATAACTTGTTTGAAGCAGGAGCAGCAGGCACATAGTCTTAAGTCAGTTGCTACATTCATCATTACAGACAGAAGAGGTCAAACCACTAGGTCTGGAAGGATATCCTGACCTCCCTGGAGACTTCAGAATAACTCAGATACAGACCCAGAAGGAGAAGGTGACGATACACCTATACCTAGACAAAGTTTCCTACAACTAGGAGATCATAATACAGACTCAGAAGAGGACCTTCTAAAGAGCAAATCGTCCAAAGGGAAAGCCAGTGAACAGAGACATCTCTGGAATCGAGACCAAGAACCTCCTCAGACTAACTAAAAACTTTGTCTCTGGTTTACTAGGCAGGCTACTACCAGTGGTCATTACCCCATGCTGAAGGGTTACCTTAAACCTGCAATTTGCCACGGCACCTGCCTTTGCCTACCTGAAGCAGAACTGGTATCTTTAAGTTATAGGCAGCTTTCTTGTGCTCAGGGGATTCTTCGTGTATAGCCTCGATTACCACATGAGTCTTTTGGGCCTATCCAGTCCAAAAAGCTAGAGTGCCGGTTCAGGATGAATTTACCCAGTTCCATTTAGTGTTTGAACAAGGTGGCTGTAGTTTATTATTCTCTTCCATCTTCTTTCTTCTTGATCTTCGGGGTCCTGTGCTGTTTATTCAATTTTTCCATGGTCCAGCTGCCCTGTTATATATATTCCTTCCTGGAAGGTTTTTCAAGATCTAGGCTAGACCCAATACCCCTTGTCATTCTTATAGAGTCCCTTGTTAGTGCTGGTCTGTCTACTCTTCCTAGGAGCTTTGGTAGGAATATAAGGATTTATAAGGAAGCGGGTATAATTGACTGTCTTCTATACTAAGGTCTGATATACACCAAACGTTACACTCCCTTTCTTCATTTTGAGTTTGAGGTTTCTGGAGTTAACACAATCAGGGGTGTTATGGGTCAACACCTAGTTATGGGTCAGATATATTTATTAGGAAACAACTCCAGTAATGTCAACCACTCAACCCTAAACACTCTATTTACTCTCAAATTGTAATTACAGTATTACAGCTGTATTTAGAACAAGTCTATGTGCTTTTGTTTTGAGAAAGTACTATGATGAAAGACAAAGGATACAAAGTGTATGATACTAAACAGTTACTTTTAATCAGAAATATATTCATCATCAACTATATTATAGTTGATTTGATAGCATGTAGAGCGGCGGAGACGTCTAGTAGTGGTCCTTTGGGCATTATTTTGTTGATTTTCCTGCTAGGAAATGTGAGCTATAAAACTTCAAGTAGGGTAAATTTGACCTACATTTTGAACAACTATGTCATCATCACTATCTTCATGTCCATCATCACCAGAACCTTCTAACTCCTCCAACTAATTATTAGCATTAATAATGACTACCTGCCTAGACTTATACTTCTCCTGTCGCCTCTCATTCAACTTGACAAGCTTGGCTGCCTGTCTTGTAAGGGTTGCAGCCTTCTTCTTCTCTTCAAGGACTTCTCGCTTTCTGTACAGATGTGCAAGTTGCTTAGATCACAGTATAAGACAACCCTTTTCATTGGGGGCGGTCAGGCTTGGTGCTCTTCCGTATGGCTTGCTGTTGCTGGAGGAGTTCTTTGGTAATGGTCAATGAAGACTTTGTCTCTTGATGTAGGGAAACAAGCTTGGTAAAATATTTTCTGATCTCAACTGTTGGTTCTATTTCTGGCACCTCACGTACCAACTTTACCAACTGGTTTAGCCTTGTAGATCAGTCACTCCTAGCAGCAAGTGGGTAAAGACGTGGTCGCCGAATTGCAAGGGATAGTGGGGATGAAGATTTTGATTAAAGAGTGGGATCAGGGAGGAATCGATGTTGGTTGCATGGTATTAGACCAGTCACACGCCATGATGACAGAATGTTCTTCTTGGTATTGGTCTTGAGTCTTACTCTTTGGACCATGGGATAGAAGTCATCCTTCTATAGCTTTGAATATGGTACATGGCCTTACATTTTTGCTACAACCTCTTGTTTGTAGTATCTATTGAGAGGAGAAAACAAACTAACATCAATTGGCTGAACCACATGGGTCAAGTGTGGAGGTAGGCAGCAAGATGAATATTGTGCTCGATGGCAAATTCAATTAACTGAAAGTGCTCACAATGGGAATTGTAGCCATATAGGATGAGGATTCGGTGCTGTTTGCTGCCATTTGTCGGTCAGATTTTCAGTTCAAATATTAGTACCTACCACTCATAGGTGATCTGGTAATTGGTGTATCCAGTAGGCGAATGAGTAAAGAAGGCATGCTGCTTCTCCTCCAAGTCGATATTGCTATAATGACCTATAACATGTGTTCCTGCAGGATAGATAATAAGAGGGGGCAAAACTATTCTAGATACTGAAAGAGCTTCAATATCAGTGACCCAACTGCGGTTACCATGCTGAATAACTGTTGGATTCCTCCTTGATGTTCTGCAAATGACCTTCCAACTACCAGAGAGCCCCAGGGCAAATCCCCTCTCATCCAAATTCCAAATATTCTCATCTTAAACATGAAACTTGCAGCGAGTATTGTAAAACCGATTGAGGTGGGATTCAAAGGATGAAAGGTCGGTAGCAGGTGCCCACTGCTTGTCTAGTACATTCCCAACCTTGGATTCAATTTCTGGATGACGAATTAAAACCCGTTTTATCCAATTCTCACCTACCTTCTCCACTTTTCCTTGTTCTTTTAAAATGGCATAGACCATTTGATAAACATGAGAGCGACGTGGAGGCACCCCATAATCATCCTACTTTTCAACCCACTTAACCAAGGCCTTCTCCTGTTCATTACTGAGTAGTTGCTGATCGGGATGGCATTGATTTGCTGGCTGGGTGCATCTATGATACTAGTTGTTTAGTGTTATATTGGAAATCTCAAAGTGTTGACTTGTTTTATGAATTGAGAGTCCTGGAGTACTTCAGAGAGCATCACAAGCCTTTGCGATCCTGTGCTCTTGATTGGCTTTCATTTTGGGCATTCTTTGGTATAATCGGAGGTTTTTTGCAAAGTTGTACCTAAAAGAGGCAAGGAGATCACTTGGGAAAAGTATTTGTCAAAAGTAGTGATATTGAATTCAGTAACTCACTTTATATATCTTAGATTTTGAGGCAACTTGTGAAACCATTCAGAATACTCTACATATTTTATATATGTGAGCAACAATGGGATTAAGGCAGCTCATAGGCCATTGTGATTGAACATAGTCATTTTTGTAAAAATTGACAATTAATTCAATAACAATGACAAAACTGTATATATTTTTAATATTATTTCATATAATGAATGCATATCCCACACAAACATTCTATTGATGTCTTATGTATAATAGAGTTGGCCATTGTGGTTTTATTCACTTTTTGATTCACAATATATAATAGAGCCTGGTGACCCATAACTAGGTGTTGACCCATAACACCCCCGATTAGGTTACTGCCAACTTTGCTCTTAAGAATTAATGATTAGAACTTTACTATTGCTCTTGTATATTCAACATATCTACTAAGATTGTACCTACACATTTACAAATTCGATAGCATGAACGACAGAGTTCCTCCCCAATATGATTTCCCAAGAAATTGTTGCATAGTTACTCTTAAATATAGTAGCCTTCAAACTGGTTAAGCACTTGGCCAAGAATACAATTCCACTCCACTCCTTCCCATGAAAACTATCAGCTGATCTAATATACTGTGGAAAGTACCTAAAGGCGTGTCCTCCAATGAAACAGCACTACCGTTTCTACCGTTCGAGATTCAGCTAATAATTGCCCAGACATAACAAGTGTGATGGAATAGCACTGTATGATATTGTAAATGTAAATTTAAATTAAATGCAAAGTGCCATATAGGTGCCTTAAGCAAGGGGAACACGACAATGGCTTTTAAATTCGACCTTGGTAAATTGATCTATCCCATAGCATAACCCAGGAGAGTAAGTATCAATTATCTGTGTACTTTTCCACCAATATTTGAGAAGCAACTCTGATGGAATTTCCTCCTAGGCTTTGTGAACAGTCTTAACTAATGAAGGCCAATTGTATTAACAATTCTTTCTTTCTTGTAAACCATTTTGCCCTTCCCCATCTGTACTCAATCCAATTCAGTTTACAATAGAATTTGGGAAAGAATAAACAAAGATGGCCACGCTTATCAATCTCCTTCTGAAGGCGTGACTTTTGTTCTAAAAAGTCTGGCTATACTGACAGCAGCCTTCGTGCATAATAAGAATTACTTGAGTGATTTTTATCCTTCTTATATTTCCTGCTCTTGCAGTCATGTCATAATCTACCTTGTGGCCAGAGGGCATCTTCTTCCAAAACTTGCTTGCATCCTTTGGGTTTGCCTCTCCATTTTTCTGGTATAGATAAATCATTCTTGTCAAAACTCATTGACTGAGTATGTAACATAACTCCATTAAAGGCATAATACCATCCATTGCACAGATGACGCTACTTTCCACCTGGAACCATATTCATATACAAGGCTGAAAGCGCATTTGGTGCATCTGCTGTATGGGAAGTTGCATTATCAAAGAGGAAAAGAGCTTAAGTATTAGAAAATGTCACTTCGAATATTGCAATTGCAATATTCACAACATGGTTGATCAAATCCTCACCTCTCCACCAAGATCCATTATGAACTTTGATGTATTCTGTTACTAGAAGAGGATTGATTTGAAGGCCTGAAACTGGGTCCTTGTTTCGACTAAATAAACTTAAAGGAAGGGGAATCGTGGCCAGCATTTCGCGGCAATTGCAGGGAAGAATGAAATCTGATACTATGAGACCTTATCATTTGGATTTCTTCCTGATAAGATACTTTTCCTTATTGATCCAACGATGATGTACTCCATCATTTGAGTTGAAGGTGCATTCATCATGTGTACAAGGGATGAGGAGTTTCTGACCCATTGGTAAGGGTGTTTGATCCAGAATTCCCAAAGGGGACCATTTAGGCATTCGTAGTTCCAACTCCTTCCACCTTGGAAGGAAGCACCATTGCCGATAGAAAACCACCTGGTGCTTTTCTTGTCCAACAATATAGACACCTTTCCTAACTCCTCCCACTCAAAGCCTAACTTTTTCCACCAAGGAATTCCAGTGGATACTGTAATACTCATTTTTCTCTATGTATGCTTCTAAATCAAGCCTTGATACATGCAGGCTTCACGAACCTCTGCATCTTGCTGGCTTGTACGAGTTCCCCAATACTCTGTAAGTCCTTTTACAAGCGCATGTCCAGAAATACCTGTGTAATAAATTAACACCTCAAGTATTACCAAAGATAGAAAAACTAAAATGCTCTGTAAAAATACTTACTCTCACCAGCAGCTTCAATATACTCATGTACTGCCATTAGCGTGCATTCATCATCAAGCATGCTTTGAGAATTGGCATATTTGCTACGCAAAGTTGACCCAAAGGTCCTTGTCTCAATCCAAGATTTTTCCCATGTAATAATATTCTCTGCAGAATGCTTGCTCCTACCTCAGCCAATAGCTGTAATAAGTACTGCACTCTTGTGAGCAAGATCGGGATGCTTCAACTGCCAGTTCATTAACTGGAGTACTTCAAAGTAATGTTCAAGATCTGTGAGGCTTTGAGAACTTCGCCTTTTCCGATATAAAACTTTGCAAATGTCTGCAACACCTATTTCCTGTATTAGTTTTTTAAACTTCTCATTATACACATATTAATATTGAGATTCATAATTCATGAACCTACCTTTTTTAAAAACTGTTGTTCTTATCTCCTTGCTGACCATTGGCTATTTTTCATCCAATTCCCTTGCCATATCCTGCTAATTATCTCCACACATATGAAGTGCCTGCTCCTCCTGCACGCTTGCTTTGACTTGGTCCCTCTGTGCCCTTCTCTATAAGGTACTTCTTGATGGTCCTTTCCCAGTAGATACATTGTGGCTGCTTCCAGTATGGCCAAGATTGGCATCCAATTTGCAGATAATGCCGTGGGGTATATTTGGTGACCCGAGCTCCAATCCCGGGTAAATTAAACCATCCAGCAGTAGTGGAGATTCAGAATTATTGCACAGTCTCTCTTTAGATGAGAATGTTGTATCTGGACTATTGCATGACTTCTTTGGACAGCCTGCTTGGGACCTAGCAGAACGTAAGTGTTTGTGACTATTTTTCAGACGTGTCATTTCTGAATGAAATATATGTTGTACTTGATATCATTTGTTTAATGTCATTCTCCCTAAACAACCTACTTCTCTATTTCTAGCAATTATCACGTCTTAGTCATCCAAACTCCACTCTATATTTCAGCATGCTACTAAGCAGATTCTATCACTAGTTTCACTCTCACCAAAATTATCACATTTTAATCTTTAATAGCTTTTCACAAACGGTATAGCCTTTCTACTAAAACCACTCGCCTCTTCTCCTTCTAAAAGCCTTCGTCCCAGAGGTTATTTTTTGTTCAAGTCTCTGTTTTTGATCTAGTTATTTACAATCGTGTTTGGCCTGTTTTGAGGACTCGGTTTGTGTCACTCTACACTATACCATATTACTATCCCCTCTAAGGTGCTATCTGGAGTATGGGTTGGCTAAGGGCCCTCCCCTGAGAATGCTTACCCTACAACCTCTCACAATAGAAGGTTTGCTACTAGCTACCTACAATACCCTATCCCTAACCAGGAACTTTTTACCTTCATGTATGCTAATCATGTATTCCATCCGATTTCATATAGTACCAAGTTCACAGTTTTATCAGATAACAAGTCAACTTCCTTGTTCTACAAGAAGACTAATCTACCTTACCAGCAGATCAGATTTTGTATGTTATTGTCATCTTCAGATTTCAACATCTTATACAGACATGGAACACACCATGTTCTTGCAGGTGTACTGTCAGGCATTTATGAATAGGGCCCAGTTGAAGAAGACCAAATACTTGATAAACCTATTATGCAGAAGTCTATCAAGACCTCCTGCTCAGTCATGAACAGTGTCTCAAGCCATTACCTCAATATCGCTCTGACTTAGGACCCCTTGTCTCCTCTTACTCTACAAGTTCCCTCTTATATTTCCTCTCATAAATATTACTCCATGAGGAATTCATATTATGGCAGCACCGCAAACCCCGCCTGCTCCCAAGAAGGGAGTCACTACCCAGGTTCTGTTGATTAAACTATAGACAACACAGCAGATATCTTTGCTTTTGCAACCAATAGCGTTAAAGTTTGTGAAATCATCCAAATCTGCTACTATCTCAGGGACCATCAGGAACCACCCCAGCCCACAGTATTTGTTGAGTTAGCTAAAGCTAAACCGTTTGGGTTTGGAGGGAGAATTGACAATGCTCAAGGAGATATAGAACCACCACTGCATCCAGATTCTATGACTAACTACTTTCAATCAATCCATGATTCAATTAGCTTAGTAGAATCCCTTGGAGTTACCACCTGCGGAAATATATCTCCCAGTAGTACACTGACAGAAACTTACCTTCAATCCAACTCAGGCCCTTGTCAAGTTCTAGTGAATCAACGGGACCAATATCTTGAATCTAATAGTTACAGAGCATTACAATACACTGCCTATAAGTGGGCTGAATACCTGATCTATATAAATCTAAAGAATACTAAATACTTTCCCTCAGGAAGTTGCAATATTCCGAGATTTTTGTGGCTCTATTCTTCCTTTTACTTTGTTTCCTCTCATTATGCCAAGTACACAGCAAAGTACATGTGAGTTGTGTGCCCTCCCCTCCAAAAGGATCACGGCTACCAAGTCGCTGACCCTGTTACTGATAAGGGAAAACAAAGAGAAACACTGCAAATGCAACAGGGATGGGATCTCTCTGCCCTAAAGCACCTTGTGATTGTGAAGAATGCTTATTTATTCAGGTCTCCTACTAGTAAATTCTTCTTGCTTTTCCACTTACCAACTACTTGAAATGAAAATGGTACTTCAGAATTCAAAAAGTCTCCAATATTGACCTCCTTCTGAAGGTGATTACCAAGGCTATCCATCATCCTGACTGGCTCTTATATGATAGACTTCATATTAGCAAGGGGAAGTATAACAGTAGAGGCCATCAATATATCCCTTCTAAAGCAGGATATGAAGATAATAATATCAGAAGTGAAATTGTTTATTGTACTTAGGAACAAATAGCATCTATGGGTTAGCAGATATGTTTTGAATATAATTCAAGACACTTCTAGTTGCTCTCTTTGTAGAACAATTTCAAAGGCTCTATACAGTGATACCACATTTGCTAGCTCAACTCAGAGCCTGCAACTGTTCCAAAAACGATTAACCAAGACTATCCCTGTCACCAGTTAACTATTCTTGTCTTTTGTAATAGACTTTGCAGGACCTTTCCCTTGAGATTCCAAGTTTGAACTCATAATTCTTGTCCTAGATCAATTCAGGAGCTTTACCTACCTTATAAGAATCTCCCCAATCATCACTGCAGGCTCAAGTGAACACAACCTGAGTGAGGATATATTTTCTATTCCTGTTTTTCCTACCTCACTTGTCTGACAGAGACCAGATGTTTACCACAGTGTTTTGAATACAGATCATGGTGAATCTCAATCTAGACCTCTATTTGGCTACAGCTTTTCAAAAAAATTTCTATTTTTTTTTTTTTTTTTTTATTTAATTCGGTTTTTATTCATATTCAAGGTACAGAATCTACATGCAGTACGAGCTATGGCAGTGAACATACCTCCTCCCAAGCCCTGACCCCAGAAAGCTATAGAAAAACCGTAAGTGAAGCCTGACCCAACCGGTGTAAAAAACCATACTAACAAGCTACCATATAGTAATCACAACCAGAAAGCCAACAAAATCAACCTGAAAACAACTCTAAACCCCAACAGTGAACCAACCAAATACAACAACAGAGAATACAAAACAAGAAAACCCTAACACCTAAGACCGAAGTCAAACCATAGGTCTAGGTACCAGACACACATAGTTCCAGCTCCCATAATAAGCCAGCAAGGGGACAAAGTAGGAAGACATTCCAGTGGGCATATAGCCCAGCACCTAGGGCAGAAAGGGGCCCCCTCAGAAGAAGAACCGAAATGAAGCGAGACCAGCTTGTGGCAGGGCCCAGAGCTGAGTCCAGAGGACAGAGTGTCAGCCTGTGGGTGGATATAAGGTACCAGCTTATGGAGGGCAGTAAGGTACGAGCTAGGTGAGGGCAGTAGGGTGCAAGCCGATCAACTGTCAGGAGGTCAGGATAGTGGAGAGGTATACCCAGGGACTAAGAGAATCGTATGCATAGCCATCTAAGCTGTTCTCATCAATGTGAGAGTGGGGGAATCGACTATCAGAATGCTAAAGCAACTGTAGGCCTGTTGAATATTTTCCCCTACTGGAACCCTGTCTCCCAGCCCTATAGGGAGGTCCGAGGGAATTTGCGACTATGCAAATATTAAGCGAGACAGAGCAGAAAGCTAAGTGAGACAAAACAAAAGGGCGGAAAGGAGAAGATCAATCAACAAAGATGGCAGAGGAGAAGAGAGCGAGCTCAAAGGGGTAGACCATAATAAGGATGGAGAGGAGGGAATTATTAAGACAAATGGCCATCCCCTGGAGTCGCCAAAGAGTGAGGTTGAGTCGTAACAAAAGTGGTGATGATTTCTCGTGGTCTTGAGATTTCAATCGTCAGGTGTGGACAGGAGACAGAGGATGTCCATATAGGTTCAGCATACTTGAGTAATATATATGGTATGCATATTATCTGAACCGTTAGCGAATGCTATAGGAACTATATTGGAACTAAAATGAACCATGTGGATTCGCCATCTACATCATATATAGACTGCAATCAATTCATCCCCTAACAATAGCTCAGAACTCTCCTCATTGATAAACACTTTTGGCAGATTACTAAACCTCCTCCAAATTGTCACAGATCTCTCCACTTTGGTACCAGCAGGATGTAAGATTGATTTCCAAATTATGAAGTACCAACTACTTACCAGAGATGCACTTAAGATGGTCAGAGTGTGTGTCACAATTGGTGACTAATCAAGGCAGGTTTTCTCATAACTCATAGTTATAAGTTACAAGATTTAGATATTTCGCACTATGACTTATTAAGAGTCACAGAGTTTCACATGATGCACACTAGTGCAAACATAGTTATATTGTAATTGGTTGATGGTGTTGATGACTCACACTTGTAAGTCATATGAGGTATTGAGTTTAGTACATGATACACAGTATAAGTCATGAGTTTCGCGCATGTGACCACTTTGGGGCACATGACTTGTTTTATGAGTTATGATTGGTTTTGGTATGTTGTGCAGTTGACTCAAGAGAGTGAGCGGTTGTGTTCCTCATTAGTATGAACACCAGGCTTAGGGTTGAGGGAAAAGTGTCTTTATAAGGACCTTTGGACAGCTTGTAGCAAGGGATTCTTTCCTATATTGATGATTTTGCTATTACTGTGGCCTCAGCATCTTACCAGGGTAATGTTCTCTCAGTAGGTTGTTTCTGCCTAGTTGAAGTGCAGGGCCTCCAGGCATAGATTGTCCTTTTATGTCCCTAAGACTCAACTGATCCACACAATCACTCCTCTTCAGCTGGTGGCTTTAGATATATCCCCTATTGCTATTGATTCTCGCCTGTTTTCCCCTCAGTCCCATGTCTGCTGGCTTGGGTACTAGTTCACTCCCTCCCTTTCCACTCATGCTCACTTCTTCTGTCCTCTCTCTCTCACCCAGGGTGCTTTCTCCACCATTCAGCAACTCTCACACCCAGGGGCTGGCCTCTCCCCACACCTATGTCAGAGGCTGGCAGGCCCCCTCCTACTCCAGATTCTCCTCTATGGTGTAGATCTGTTAGTCCTCCCACTCGCTGCTGGACTGTTTTGAGGTTGTCTATCGCTCCGTTCAATGATTCGTCACCAATTGCTTCTGAACCACACCTATCCCAATCCTCTTAGCACAGGCCTGTCAACCTCCAGTTACTTTCTTGGCCTGGCATCGTCGCTGTTTGGCTGCCCTGCGATTGATATGCTTTCCTCCCTCTGCCAGCCCTCCTGCTGCACATCTCCCTCATAACCTCTCCTCCTTACTCCCCTTCTGCCCGCCAGATTCTTTCCGCCACCTCTGTAAGCTCCTTCAGCCCACTGTCATCCCTCTTAATTGGCGAAGTCCACTCTCTCCCCCCCCTGGGGGCACACACCTCCCCATTGATGGTCTGGCTCATCTGATAGTACCACTCCTGGGCTCGCACTCCTATGCCGTGCCGATAAGGACTAACCAACAGTCCTTTTCTCCTCCTCTCCCACCCGCTGCTGCCATGACCTTAGCTTATCGCATCCTGTGTTGAAAAGCGCCCAATATGTTCCCAGAGGCAGGCTGCCCAGGTCACCACCTCACGAGTTCTGATATTTTCCCAGGCACTTGTTACCCCACCCTTTCATGAGCCTGGAGATGTTTATTACTGGGCGCGTACAACAGATGTATTCCTACAAGAGCTACCTTGTGACCTACCCCTCCTGGTATTCCGTTGGCCTCTATACCAATTGTTACAGGCGCTAGCCTGTGTGAACAGTTATACAATAGAGCCTAAGCGGTAGCCTGCTATCGCTTTGGTGTCTAAGGGAGACCAGCTGAGAGGCGAAGACAAGGGGAGTACAATAGAATGGTTTATAGAGCGAAGGGGAACAATAGGATCACCGTTCAACCAAGTGTATTCACTGTCTAGGCATCTGTCTGAAGTCTGATGTCTCCTGCTAGCCAGGAGACCACTCTTAAATACATGAAATCTTTCCTTCAAGAGCCGAGGCTCTGGCAACCCGCAGCCACTATCATTACCGGTGAGTGTACAGCTACCGGAATCCTGTGGCCCTGCCGGAGTCCTGGAAAGCCTGGGGCTTTCCCACAACACTGCCACTATCCTACCGCCGGTATACATGACCTGTTCCTTCCCTTGGAGCTCATGGGGCACAATCATGCGGATCCTCCAAAGCATACAGTAATAAGGGCGCCGGAATCTAGAGATTCGGGTAGGGAAATTAAATACTAAAGAAATCAAATCAAATGAATGTAATCTGACAAAGGAAAGGCTAACGAGAGTTGGAATAGAGGTACCGGAACATGTACACATGTTACATTCCCAAAATCTGAACAAACCTTATCTTCTCCTAAGGCCATAGGCCTCATCGCCACTCTCCCAAGGCAAGAGCATAGAATCATCATCTGTGTTGAAGTAGCTATCATCTGAGCCTGCAGAATCGTATTCTTCATCGTTATAGGTCTGCCAGAAATGGTTGGGTACTATGGTTCTGGGGCAAGGGATTGTAGAGACTTCCATAGGCTCCCAAGAGGTCCTGACATAGTGGGAGGTAATCTTAGGCATCGGTTCTGTGCTGTGGTTTTCTTTCCAATAATCCGCTATTATTTCCATTGAGTTCTCCAGGTTCTTGATAGGTTCCCTAGAGTCATCTGTCCTTTCATACCCTTTCCAGTGTACCAGGAACTCGACTCTGTTGTTCTGTAGGCGATAATCCAGTATCTCCTCTGCTTCCCATTCTTCTGCATTGTTGATGAGTATAGGGGCCGGCCTATCCATCCTCCTGGATGCAAATCTATTGGGATCGTTCTCATGGTATTCCTTGAGGCATGAGATGTGAAAGTATGGCTTCTGGCGCTCCATTCTCATAGGCAATTCCAGCTTGTAGTTATCGCTACTAGAGTAATGCCTTAGGACCTTAAAGGGTCCAAACAAGCGAGGCTCTAGCTTCTTGGATAGTCCAGGGGCGGAGGTGTAAGGGCGTCCTCTAACAAGAACTCTGGTTCCAATGTTGAATGGTCTTCAATAGGGGTTCCTCTTTTTATCTGCTTGCACAGTCTGCCGGAATGTGGCATGCTTTCTTGCCATATCAACTTCCATCCTGGTGGCTTCATGAGCATTCAAGACCTCGTCCACTGCTGGTACTTGGCTGGCGGATCTGAGGACACGATTGAAGAGCTTCCATCGGCGTCGATAGAGTGCTTGGTATGGTGATATTCCTAAGGATTCATGAGGGGCGCCATACATGGCTGCTGCTATCGCTGGGAGGGCTTTGGACCAGCTGTTCTGTCTTTTGTTGATGAAGTTCCTCATCATTTGTTTAAGGGTGCGAATTGGCGCTCTACCTGGCCTTTGGTTTGGTGGTGGTATTGAGTTGCCATCCAGATCTGGATTCCTATTGACTTCATCATCTGAGACCAGAACTTAGAGGTAATGCGGGAGTCTTGGTCTAGTACTATGCTTGGGGGATGTCCATGAACATCAAATATCGTCTTCTGGAGCTTGCTGAATACTTTTTCGGAGGTGGCAGAGTCCTGAAGTGGTATAAGATGAGTGTAGGAGGTAAAGCGATCGATAATAACCATGATGGTAGTATGATCATTTGATTTGTTGAAGGGGCCAGCGAAATCGATGGCAAGGGATTGGTAGGCTTCATCAGGTGCTGGCAGGGCAAGAGATCTACCTGCCGGAAGTGTGGTTGGTTCCTTGTTGATCTGACATTGATCACAAGAGCGGCAGTAGGCCTATAAAGTCCTGGCGCATCTGAGCCACCAGAAGAAACAAGAGGCGTACTTGTATGACTTGTGAGCTGAGAAATGTCCTAGGCCTTCATGAACTGTTTTAAGGAGGAAATCCCGCAGGGATGCTCCCCTTTCTTAGGGTCCCATAGGGATATAGATGTTAGAATAGCCGTTGGTATTGTCAGCTATGATGAGGCCATCCTGGATTGAATAGTGTAGCTTCTCAGTTGTCTCCATGACTCACCGGAAAAGAGGGTCATTCTGGAGAGCTTGAATGACAGCTGGGCGGAATTTTCCCCTGAGGGATGAATGGAGGGTACCAAGAAAGGTCTGGGCCTTGTCAGTTTCTGTAGAATTCCAGAAAGCTTCAGGATCACTATAGAGGGGTCCAGAAGCTGGCGAAGCTGGTGAAGCCGGAGGTGGGGAGGCTGGAGTTAACATATCTGCA